>BQNB010148391.1:0-16307 GCA_026074375.1 Tanacetum coccineum | reverse complement strand
AGTTAATCTAATATTGTATATGTTTCGGGTTTAATCCCAAGCAAAACCCGAGCCCGAGTCCGAGTTAAATATCCCGCGCGTCACTTTAATATGTCGGGGTATATATGTAACTTTTCCTCTTTGGAAAAGTTAGTTGTTCAAATAATAAATCTTTTCCTTTTTCCTATTTTCTCTCATCTCTCTCTCTCTCTCTCTCTCTCTCTCTCTATTCTTTCTCTCTCTACAAAACAACTCACTCTCTTTATCTCTTTTCTAGTTCGATTCGTAGTTCGTTATATGAAGTGAAGTGTGATACGGGATCCTACAGAAACCGAGGGGGATCTCCGGGTGCAGGACACAGTGACCCAATCCAATGATAAATCTGTCCTGATATTTTAAAAACAAATGACCCTCTACGCTTGTTTACAGAATCGTCTACACATGCCCCGTACGAAGTCATAGCAAATTGTAGGCTCAGATGTTTTCCTGGAAACCCTTATTTCAAAACATCTCTCTAACACCGTTTGGCGGTTCACGCGGCAACTGACATACCACTTTCCCTCATGAACAACATTTATGATACTAGGGCCTGGCACGATTACCATACCTTTTTACTCGTTCACCGTACCAAAATGCAGCACGGCAGTACTCACAAACCCAATGACAATCGCCTATATCAATATACGAATCTGTCAAACGCACAAAATTCACAGATCAGCTAAATTGGATATACTACGTATCCACGTCATGCAATATAAATGAGTTAAAGAATATGCAAAGCATTTGCGTTAAATAAAAAGTGCAGCATACCTCCGTGGTTGACAGTATCCAACATAACGTCGCCAAACTCACCTCCGCCATTACCAACCGTAAGGGACCTCGCACGTTTTCGTTCTTGCCTTTTACAAACACCATGTATTTTTCGCTGCTGGCTGAAATTGGCAGACGATGTTACACCTAAGAAAAGAAGAAAAGTGTTGCACCTAACACGAACCAACATCTGTTTGAAAATTCGATTCTCCATACAATTCGTTTTGGTCTCCAGTATTTGTATGAACCGGGGACGCAACAGATGTACCCGTTTGTATTCCTGATAAAACTCCCGAGGAAGACTCCCCTGTAAAACATGAGAATATGACTTTCCAACATGAAACATCAGAAGAAAATGTAAAATGCTTGAATACCAATAGAGACACATACCTGGAGGCCAAACAGTTGCAGATTGGCGAGAGTAATCAACATAGTAGTCACCCACAAAAGAAGTTCCTAATACGTTACACCCATCCCGATTCCTAGAATTACAGGCTTCAACTCCAACCAATTCAGTATCGTCACCCACCGAACGCACGACACACTTTTCAAATTCCAAAACCATTGGACCCCTACCAACATAATTTTCAGAACAACTAATAGTATTCGACGATTCCGAAAGAAGTATACCGAACATCTAAATTCCCATAATCCCTACCGATATAACTTTCAGAATGGCCAACAGTAACTAACGGTTCACAAGAATCAAACCAAACCTATGAATTCCCAAAATCCAAAATAACCGGTGTTCTGACACTATGATTGTATTGTTCACTACCAAAATGACTAAGAGTCGCTGAGATGGTTCCTGAACCTCTGAAGTCCCAAAGTCCAAGACAACCGGTCCTCTGACACTATGATTGCATCGTACACTACCAAAATCACTATCTAAGAGTCGCTGACATGGTTCACTTACTAAAGATACAAAAGGGGAAATATAACCACAACCACGATTGCTGCTATTGTTTATGGTTCCAAAATTTATATTACCTTTTTTTTCTTAGGTTCATATTCGATACTTAAGGTGCTTATTTTTTGTTTTTCTTTCATGTTCAAACTATACAATGCACAAATAAATATGAAACAACAATGAGACACCAAAAAAAGCTAATCAACGTACATGTAAAACAAACAACACAATCGGAAGAAGAATTTACACAAAAAAGAATAGGAAAAAAGAAAAAAAATAATACCTGGAGCAACAAATTTGGACTGAAATCAAATGATCCAAAAGCACATTGCACATTGAAAACAAATACGGGTTAGCATTTGCATAAATAAACAACAACAGAGAATAACAACAACAACAAAACCTAATAATTATTTAACCTAATTAATTATATTTTGTTAAAAAACACACACCAAAAAGAGTGAGAAACAAATTTATACCCACAACAATCCCAAAAGACACTTGTCGTCATGATAGATGAAGAAACACAGATGATGGAAGACACCTGTCTTCGTGGTAGATGAAGCAACATAGCGATGGTAGATGAAGAAACACAAATGGTGGAATCCATTTGTTAAACATGCAATTAAGCCACGTATGAGTGAGTTTGTTAGTGGCACTTTCTTGGAAACCCAATCTTCTCCTCTCTCAGTAGCACTCTCAGTGTGCAAATAAAAAAATTGGGACGACTGTACACTGTGAGAGAAGAAGGAATAAAATACAGGTTTTCCTCCATTAAAATATTGCTTGCACTGTAGCAATGAGTCTAGGCACTGTTCACTTTGTGAGACAAAAGTTTACAACAAACAGTTATAGTTATAATAGTAATTATATTTATTTTTATATAACACAAAACATGAAAAACGCCATCTTAGTATAGCCCAACTTATAGGTACACGAAACCCACAAATTTTATCTATTTTGCATTAAGAGAAAGAAAAAACATATGACGCTTGTTATAGTCTTGACGAAAACCCTACAACATAAAGGGGCGGTACAAATATAGGTGCATTTATGGTTGATAGAGGGAAATGAGATAAGAGAAATGGAAATGAATCAAACTCCTTTGTTTGGTAAGTGAGAGAAATAAAAAGATGAAATTGTTAGTGTAAATTTTAAACTTTCATTTCCATCACTTTTAGTTAGGAATTTAGAGAAATAAGAATAGTTTTCGTAATATTTTTCGAAAATATGTTTTTTTTCCTTTTTAACTCACAAATGTGTTTCAGTTACTACTCGTAATTCATTTGTCACCGCTAGGGGTGTTAGTCGGGTCGGGTTCGGGTCAATTCGGATCGGGTCAAGGCTAAAAATAACATACCCGAATCCGCTCTTATTTGAATTCGGGTTAGTCGGTTCGGGTCAATTTAGGTCAGGTCAAATCGGATCGGGTTCATTCTGGTTCGGGTCAACCAGATTATGAGTAAATGTAATAAATTTCTTATTTTTACTCTTTTAAATAGATATTTTATAAAATTTATATTAAAAAAATAAATAAATAAATCATTATTCAAGTCAATCGGGTCGACCCGAACCCAAGTTACCCAAACATTTTCAACCCGATAGCCAATTTTGTTTGTGTTCGGGTTGCGTAGGTTTCCCGGTAATAGGGAGATCTGCGAGAACTCTTACCCATATCTTACCATTTCTTCGAAATTGTCCGATCATTTAGCTACTTAATAAGATAAGAAGATCTATAAAAAGATAAGGCGGGAGGTCGATTAGGAAAGGAGCTTTTCAAATCAAAGAATTCGAATTGACCCGAATAACCCAAATAATTTTTTTTCACCCGAATAAACTTAAACGAGTTTGGTTCGGGTCTGTTTTTTGACACCTGTAGTCAAAACAATGTTAATAAAACTCAAAACAAATACAAATTTGCCCATTTCTCAGGTATAAGTCTCTGTTGTTACCAAACAGTAGAATCCAACAAAATTCTTTACTGATTTATATTTTTTGAAATTCTATTCTTTGCTTCATTTGTAATCAACGTCCCCTGAGTGTATAACCCGTATAACCCATTGCACCCACTGCTCTAACACACTTACACTAACACAAAATACACCATCATTTGTGTCCTTCTCAAATTGCTTTCTCAGTGCGTGTAAGGTGGTTTTACTACACTGGTTTAAAGTGTATATTTTTTGTCAATTAAAATATCGTGAATCGTGATCACAAATACGCAAGAGAACAATAAACGTAAAGGTGAATCGTGAAAAATCACATGTGAATTGGATAAACCAACGTTTTGGCCATACTTACATATTACCGTAATATTGTTGATACGGGCATTGGGATCGACATTTGTATGGAAGATACATTGATAGAAACCAAGTTACCATAGATCTCAGATGGCCATTCTCTTGGACTCGCGTTCCAAGTCGACAGTGAAACTACTTAGCGAAAACTAGCAGGGTACCTGCGTGATGCCGCGGCGGGTACCCTTTACTCAAAATTTTTGACGAGCTATATTTTTCAATTACATGTTTTTCGTGATAACGACTTTACGCTTGAAGATAATTTTAGGGAATAAATTTATCGCACACTATCTCATATTAAAGAAAAATAGTATAACGGATACTTACAATTAACAACAAAATAATCAGCACGTAAGACGTCTTTTGGCATCTTCCACGGTCACGGAATGATCGGTGTAACGGGTCAATCCGTGTTGAGCTTCATGTTTAATAGCCATTTCGTGATACTTGACTACACGCAGCATTTTAGTAAATAGAATGCGTCGTTTACGCTCATCAGATATCAAAAAACGTTTTCGAATTTGATTCATTGTGAAAGAGTATAGTAGAGTTTAAATAGTTTTAGAATGTTGTTTTTTTGTGAGAAAATAATATAGAGGTATTGAAGTATTTATAATGAGTTGTGTGAGGGGGGTAAAATGAATTTTTTTTTAAAATATAGCCGTTAAGGGCTGTTTTGGAAATTTTTTAATTTTTTTTAATAAAACTACCCGTTAGGAGGTGTTTGGTAACTTTTTAAAAATAAGGGGGAAAATTAAAACTAGTATATAGCCGTTTTTTTTAAAACCACCCCAACGCGCGTTGGCCGGCCAACGCCGAGCCCAACGTTGTTGGGTAACGCGGTGATGGGGTGTAGTAACGCCGGCCAACGCCGTTGCCGGCGTTACTACACCGAGTGCTCTAAGTGAGAGAAATAAAAAGATGAAATTGTTAGTGTAAATTTTAAACTTTCATTTCCATCACTTTTAGTTAGGAATTTGGAGAAATGAGAATAGTTTTCGTAATATTTTTTGAAAATATGTTTTTTTCCTTTTTAACTCACAAATGTGTTTTAGTTACCACTCGTAATTCATTTGTCACCGCTAGGGGTGTTAGTCGGGTCGGGTTCGGGTCAATTCGGATCGGGTCAAGGCTAAATATAACATACCAGAATCCGCCCCTATTTGAATTCGGGTTAGTCGGTTCGGGTCAATTTAGGTCAGGTCAAATCGGATCGGGTTCATTCTGGTTCGGGTCAACCGGAATATGAGTAAATGTAATAAAATTTCTTATTTTTACTCTTCTAAATAGATATTTTATAAAATTTATATTAAAAAAATAAAAAAAATCATTATTCAAGTCAATCGGGTCGACCCGAACCCGAGTTACCCAAACATTTTCAACCCGATAGCCAATTTTGTTTGTGTTCGAGTTGCGTAGGTTTCCCGGTAATAGGGAGATCTGCGAGAACTCTTACCCATATCTTACCATTTCTTCGGAATTGTCCGATCATTTAGCTACTTAATAAGATAAGAAGATCTAAAAAAAGATAAGGCGGGAGGTCGATTAGGAAAGGAGCTTTTCAAATCAAAGAATTCGAATTGACCCAAATAGTTTTTTTTTACCCGAATAAACTTAAACGAGTTTGGTTCGGGTCCGTTTTTTGACACCTGCAGTCAAGCCAAAAGTTAAATATAGACCCAATATTTGTCATAGACCACCCAATGAATCAATCCTAGCCACTCATTTTTTCATCAAAAATAAAAAAAACTCACTTTCCACCTTTTTTTTTTAAATTAAATATCTCACACACTGTTAATCGTTACGCAAAACAAAACATATCATCGCGACGAGAATTAAATTATCTTTCTATAGAGGGGCGACACTATGTACTTTCGACGAACTTTTTTTTTATGATTTTATGAAGTCATATACGATTTTATGAAATCATATATGATTTATGAAATCATATATGATTTTATGAAATCATATATGATTCGTTATACGAATCATATATGATTTTCGCAATTCGTGACTGAAACAAAATTGAAAAAATGTTCGTCGGAATCACAAATCATATATGATTTTATGAAATCATATATGATTAACAATATGTTAATAAAACTCAAAACAAATACAAATTTGCCCATTTCTCAGGTATAAGTCTCTGTTGTTACCAAACAGTAGAATCCAACAAAATTCTTTACTGATTTATATTTTTTGAATTTCTATTCTTTGTTTCATTTGTAATCTTTGAAATTATTTCTACCAAACGTACCCTGAGTGTATAACCCGTATAACCCATTGCACCCACTGCTCTAACACACTTACACTAACACAAAATACACCATCATTGTGTGCTGAAATTGCTATCTCAGTGCGTGTAAAGGTGGTATTACTACACTGGTTTAAAGTGTGTATTTTTTATCAATTAAAATATCGTGAATCGTGAACAAACACATGTGGGTATGTGATCACAAATACGCAAGAGAACAATAAACGTAAAGGTGAATCGTGAAAAATCACATGTGAATTTGATTAACCAACGTTTTGGCCATACTTACATATTACCGTAATATTGTTGATACGGGCATTGGGATCGACATTTGTATGGAAGATACATTGATAGAAACCAAGTTACCATAGATCTCAGATGGCCATTCTCTTGGACTCGCGTTCCTAGTCGACAGTGAAAGTACTTAACGAAAACTAGCAGGGTACCCGCGCGATGCGGCGGCGGGTACCCTTTACTCAAAATTTTTGGCGAGCAATATTTTTCGATTACATGTTTTTCGTAATAACGACTTTACGCTTGAAGATAATTTTAGGGAATAAATTTATCGCACACTATCTCATATTAAAATGTCAAAGTGCGGTTGTTGTTGATGGTGTTGTCAAAAAGACACATGATTTAGGGTCGTTGTTACCTAAGTCTCTCGAATAGTAAATTTTACCTCTACCGGTCAAAACCGGTATGACTTAAAGACCTCTCTAGTGTTTTGTACATTGAGTTTTCATAGTTAATGCTTAATCGTAAGTTAGTGCGTCAATTAATCGTACATATTGAATAATTTCTTGCATTACATAATTTTTGGGCATTAAATAGATTGTATCATGTGCTATATTAGTTGTACGTTTGAGTAAGGGGGTATTTTTAATTCTAGCATTGATTATATGTGTTGAATTGATGTATATGTGCATTTAATAGTTGTAATAAAACTTTAAAACTTGTAAGGCTTAAAATTAAGTTTTATTTGTGCATTAGAAGTATTGTACAATATGTTTCATAACTTAGATTATTAAAAATTTTGAGGAATTAAATGAAAAAAGAGAGTGCAAAATGTTTTATATGTAGTATAGATTATTATAAACATCTCTAACATTTCAAGTTATGATATTGATTCACAACGCATCCTTGTAATCTTGGTGTTGTACAAGTGTAAAAAACCTCTCATTGGGTTTACTAGTAAAAAAAACAACTTTTGTGTATTTTTATTTTTTATTTTTTTAACAAAAGTGCATACATTATTACGGAGGTCTGGAAGACTTGGATTAAGGTGCATCTTTTCCTGGAGCTTGACCAAATAAGACTGAAGTTTGTTAGACCAAAGTGGGCTTTGAATGAAAATATTATATACTTATATCAAGACAATTACTCTTGCAGCATTTTATTATACCAGCTACTTGTTTAAAGCGGTTGCAACATGTCAATAAAAAAAACTTATCAGAAACTATTTCTAAATATATGTACTATCATAAAGATTTA
The DNA here is from genome assembly GCA_026074375.1 of Tanacetum coccineum. Taxonomy (NCBI): domain Eukaryota; kingdom Viridiplantae; phylum Streptophyta; class Magnoliopsida; order Asterales; family Asteraceae; genus Tanacetum; species Tanacetum coccineum. Next base: position 8,566 of record BQNB010148391.1, on the reverse strand, counting down.
GGATTTATGATGAAACGAGAAGAAATCTTAAACTGAGAATGATGTGAAATAACTATAACCACACATTAGTGATGCGTCAATTTGAATTAAATGCATTCCTAATCTTTTAGATTTATCCTGATATAAATTTTAGCTAAAAATTAGATGCAAATACATATGTTAGAATTTAGATGCATTCCATCAAGTTAAGCGAATCCTATGTGTTTTTTGTCCTCTTTTATTTCAAAATCACTTTCGAACTAAAAAGTTGACGAGGACATATACAAGGCATCTTCTTCTAATCTTGTTAAGAAGTAAAATAGTCATTCATATGTCGATTCGGTAAAACGAATGAAATGTCTAATGTTTTTTCGTCCGGAGAACTTATTGGATTGCTGCGAGCGGAACGAATGGGGCGCGCTTTGGAAGAAGCGGTTTGTTACCAAGCCGTCTTATTGGGAATAACAAGAGCATCCATGAATACTCAAAGTTTCATATCGGAAACGAGTTTTCAAGAAACCGCTCGGGTTTTAACAAAAGCAGCTCTCCTGGGGCGTATCGATTGGTTGAAAGGCCTGAAAGAAAACGTTGTTCTGTCTCTAAATGATCTACGAACTTAAAGATACATCTTTTCGTATATACGTGTTACTAAAATTAAACGGACTATGAAGGGCTTTTGAGAAATAGGTCCAGTGTTCAATCCCAACTCGACTAATTAGGTCACTGGAACAGATGCTCATTGTTCGGGGCTTGGTCTTTGGGGAAGGGTCAGTCGGCACCCAACAAGATGCACAGGATATTTAAACCTTTTGAGAATATAAAACGGACCCATCCACTATATTAGAAGTCACATTCTCAACAATGCAGATTTTGACGCTTCTGTCAACCAATTTTGATTCCAAAAGTGGCTGCTTCCTTAACAAACATTTCTATTGGATTTTAGCTTTATAGCCAACAAAACAAGAGTCAAAACTCACACATTTACTCAAGTCGCCCTACTCTAATATGGGTTTTGCTAATATAAAGCAATGAAACCACAAACGATTATCATGAAATATGGATGGAAACCGTAAAAGGTAAATGCACAATCAACACTTGGCTACTAAAAGTTGTCGTTCACAAAATAGTAAATACCGTACAGCCCTCCAGTTACCAAACTCGGGTAGCATCAACTTGATGGCTACTTATAGAATGGATCAAGAGCGCAAACAGAACCACTAGGTCAATCACAAAAAAAGAAAACAAGAACAATAACAATTACGATTACAGAAGGGTGCATTAGTTTGACATGTCTAGCTCTACCAACACGTGACAACCAAGAGACACTAGTCTAACACTAGTCACGAAAAAAAATACATCAATTTCACACGTAACCTAAAAACAGAAAGCTTCTTGATTATACAAGGATGCTCTGTTCTTCACTGCTCTGTACACTACCTCACAACAAGGCTAGAGCTAATTCTCAAGAAAATTATTATTTCCTTCAATTCATTATTCCACCACCACTTATTATCGCTTTCTGCGCTTTGGTTCCGGCTGCAAACAGCAAATTATAGAGTCTTGATAAGCAAGTGTTAGATAAATTACAAACAACAGAATTGTTCGGCAGATTGATGCCTTCTTTATAAGCCAAGAACAAACAACATGCAGCTCAGCCCGAGCAAGCCTAGCCTTTTTCAACTCGCATGGACACATGTCTCAACCTTTTGACCCGTTACCCAACTTGCCGGTCAACTTATATTGCCACCTCTATCGAATTTGATAAATCCTACACGAGCTTGAAAATGAATTCTTAAAATAAAAAACATGTGATAAGCATTTTGGCACAAGTTTTACAGTTACTCCGAAGAACAACTTTGTCTACGGAGACACAAAATTACAATAACGGCACATAAGTTTTATTTGTTTTTAAAAACTCGAAGAACATGATGATTTTGCTATATTTCTGATTTTGATTTTGTTTATCTATTAGCAGGAGTTTTCAACCATACATTCTTTTTGGTGCAGTTTTGCTGGACACATGGTTCTTGTTTTAAGGATGAAAGATAATAACTCTACAGTGGTCTGTAAACGCATTATTCCTTAGTAATAATATAGAAATAACCAAATGTTGTTCTAGAAAAAAGTACTTTATAATAATTCTATGATATGAAGAGCCAAACCACCCTAAAACTCAAAAAGTATGGAGCATAGGCTGACATGAAGACTAATTGGGTAAGGAAGATACAAAAATATACTAAGGGGGTGTTTGAGATTGCGTTGCTGGATAATTTTGCGTTTGCAACTTGGCGATCACGAAAAGCAGGTCTCAACGTGCTTTTTCAGGCTTTCAATAACTATGGGTTTGCCAAACACCCTCTAATTGCCTTACCTTGAACACAGCCAAAGACATGGTTCAGGATTTTACATTCAAATTAAAGCATGCCTAAAAGATGTGGCAGGCAGAAGTGCATAACATGGCAAACTAATATACCTTTTTCAATAATTTATTATAGTGGGTGTTCTAAGGTTTATGCATCAATACTTATCATGCAACGGTACCAAATGAACAAATTCTATACAGAAGACATGGAAAAAAAAGTGGCAACTATCAAAGGCAAGCGGGTGACAGTCTGACTTCTCACCTTAACCTCAGCGGATGGTGCTAGTGGGAATGAGTTCAATGGTCCTTTTGCATCTTCATCCGAAAGACATTCAGAGCACATAAACTGCTCCAATTTCTTCGCATCTTCAATAGTCATGCCCATACAAGCTGGATGGAACCTGTAAATGAATGGGATTAACATATAGAGGTTATCTTAGAAGCCAAAATGTGTGAAATTGAGAAGCACGTTTGCAGTGATTCTAATACAGAACTAAGAACCAAGTAACAGATTAAAAGGATTTGTTTCTTTTTCTAAAAAGTAAAAGGGCATTTTAATTGGTTCAAGTTTTCAAAGTCCCTAATACCACCTTTGCAAATAATTACTTTTAACAATAAGCGTCATTATTAAGGAAATGAATCTGTTTTTTTATTTATCACACAACAACTTAGTAAAGTGTGTTCACGCAAATTACATACTAGAATTGGTTCTAATAAAAAACACCAGTTATATACCAGTCCTTGCATCCTTCACACTGCACCATCAAATCATCTGGATTGTAGGGCATTTCACATTTGCAGTACCTTCAGAATAAAAAACACCAATTAATTAGTATGATAAAGTTGAAAACATAGAAACAAAGTGAAAGAAAGAGTACTCACACAGCAACACGATCAGGAGTGAAACCACCCGTAGCAGCTTTATACTCAAACCGACAAAAATAATCTTCTGTGCCCACATTCTCCAGCTTGGTATAATTCTTAAATGAATGAACAATACACTTGCCTTCAATCGTATGCGCACTCTGCCAATCATAATGATCCGACAAAAACAACTCTTTTACACCATGAAATGGGCGCTTTCCTCCCAACGATTCCTCTGGCCGGTAATACCATCTAACTCTAACCTTTACATTACTCCTATGATCAGCCTCAAGCTTCTCCACTCTCGCCACATACGGAAGCGTGTTGGTATCAACTGGCCTCATTAATACACAATCACCCACTGCAAAAAAGGAAAAAAAAATCTAAAGCAGCAATCACAAAAATGTAATTTTATTACCTAAAATTGAATATTTAACCCCGCTCAAATACATTTCTCATCCAGAAAACATGGTGTCGCACACACACAATCGCCCGACTGTAAAAAGTAAAAACCAAGTACAAAGCACCTTTTTTTTAACTAAAATTTAATTTTCTTAAACTAACACAAACACATTGCACAACTAGTAAACAAAACATTTACAGTCACAACTTCAAATTTTAGGCCAACACCACAACACACAACAGAAGCACGGATACACAACACCAGCTGTAAAAGAAAACAAGTAACAAGTCACACCGCATAGTCTTTCAAAGTAGAATGAACATATATAACTAGACCATAACATTACACCCCTATCAAACAGAATAATAACAATCACTAGGCAGTAATTTGAGTGTTCACGTAATATGCACAATAGCACGACAGAAGCACATGATCACCAGCTATAAATAGTAGTGTAATAAACAAGTCCAAAGCACCACTCTTTTTAACCTAAAATGAGCATGTATAACTACACAAACACATTCAGCATTAATTAAACAAAAAAACTTACAGACTACACACAACAGAAACATATACGGAGTACTCAAATACAATACGAAGGTGTAAAAAAGTAACAAAACAAGTCCAACGCACCAATATTGTTAAACAAGAATGAAACTTTTTCATTGTTTTTTTTATACCTAAAATGAACATATATAACTAGAGTCAACATTTCTAGTTTTAAGTCAACACACAGTCACTGGCTGTAAAAAATAAAAACATGAAGTCCAAAGCACCAATCTTTTAACCGATAACGAACATTTTTTAATACAACAACACATCCCACATCTATTAAACACTAAAAACTACATAATCACACAATCTTAAAAAAAAAGGCAGAAATGAAACATTTATAGCTACACATTGAGTGTTTCTCTGCTTTTCTACTTATTTGCTTATTTTTAAGCAGGAAAGCAGGTTTTCATAAGCATGTAAGGAGGTATTAATTTCATACTTACCCTTATTAAAATAATCAAAAACAAATTAGCTACTTATCCTTAATAAAATAAGCAAAAACCCAAACACTAATTATGAAAAAGTAGTTATTTTTAAGGAAAAAAAACAAAGTTTGAAATGAAACATATATAACTAGACAATCACATTTGACATTTAAAAAGCATAATATGAAAATGAAAAGAAGATAGATAGATAGATATACCTCTGACAATCTTGTTGGTTCCTTTGATAGTGTAAGAATCAACATCTTTCTTTCCAGGTTTCGTTTTCGCCATTCAATTCCAAATTTATAAAATGAAATGGGAAACCCTAAATTTTAGCTAGTGGTCGGAAATGGACTGTCTCAAAGTGGGGAGTGGTGACGGCTAAAATATACTCCCTCCGTCCCATATTAAGTGTCCACAATGAAATCTTTTAAGTCTTTTTTCATCAACTTTAACCATAAATATTTTTGTTTGTGTTATATAATATTGAACGAAAATTATACCAACGAAAAATATATTCAAAACTCTATCCATTCATATATCTTGCATCAAGTATCATATAACATAAGAAGAAATCATTAAGGTCAAAGTTGAAGAAAAAAGACTTTGAAAAAGTCAAGTGAACACTTAATGTGGGACGGAGGGAGTAGTAAATAATTAAATAAACTTTGAAAAAGTCAAGAGTTGGTATTAAAAAAAATTCACTATTGCCGATGTAGACAAAAAAAAAAGTTAAAACGCACCATCAAACTATACGAAAAGTTACAAAACTGACCTTAAACTTTTATTTATTTACAACTTTTTTATATAACAAACTTTATTTATCATATATTGAACGCATATCTATCGATTCATTCGAAAAAAATGTCACTGAAAAGATTGGCGAATTGCGAACAAAACGAGCCAAATATTGCAACGCTTTTGACATGCATACGATTTTATAAAAACATTTGAAGTTTAATATATATTTTTAAAATATTGACGGAAATAGTCTTTGAGATTATATGTCCGTTGCAAGGTGAGTCCCAACGACAAACAAATAGTACTTGGCGTTATCGGTTCGTTGCAAAAATAGTCCTGCGCACTCCACGACGACGCGCGAGATACGAACCTCATTAATATCAACATGTAAACTACTATTGTATTTACTATTATTATTTGGACTAAGGTTGTCTTTCTGATTCGCGAGTGTGGAAACTAGAGGGGGGTTGAATAGTTTACAGGTTCGTTTTGGTTTTAAAACTTTGCTTTCAAAATACTTAGATTCGAGTAGTATGTTTAACCAACCAACAATATGAATCAACCAAGTAAATATCTAAACTAATAATAAATAACAATCACAACAATATAAAGAGATAAGAGAAGGAACAATCAAACCAAGACACCAAGATTTATAGTGGTTCGGCTACGAAGCTCTTCTTCGCCCTACTCCACTCCCCGAGTATCCAACTCGAGATTTCACTATGTCAACAAGCCTTCTATAACTAACAGACTTAACTTTAATACTAACAGTATTAAGTCTGTTTACAATAGTATTAAGTCTGTTTACAATATTTTCCTAACAACCAATTTACCACTTCACAATCACTACACGATCACTAGATCTACACTATCGGATTTACACAATATCCGAATCACACAAATACACAAGATAATTACAATAGAGATTTGATACTTAGAAGAAAGGAGGAGAGATCACTAATCAACACTTCCTTTCTTGGCGAATACGAGTGTTCTTCTCTTGCACTTGAATTAGAGAGAAGAAGAGATTAGATCACTTGAAACAAGATCAAGAGATGTTAGTGATCAAGATATTTAGTGAGAGAAAGAAGGTTTTTAGAGAGAGAAAGAAGTGTGAGAAAATTCGTGCAAAGAGGTCTGATTTTCTGCAAGGAATGGAGCAGTATTTATAGGCAGGAAAATCCAACGGTCACTGGCGGCGGTCCCGGCGGTCCCAGATATATAAGGGGGCCGCCAGGCCTATAAGGGGGCCGCCAGGTAGACCACGCTCCCTTTTTTGTCTTTTTGTAGGGAATGTTGTATCTGGTATAGAAGCTTCCGTTTTGGGGGGAAAATTTGAATTTCAAATTTTAAGTTTTTAATAAAACTTTTCTTTTAATTAGAAAATATTTTGTATAATTAATTTTGTGAAATTCTTTTGTAAAAATGTAATGGATAAGAGAAAAATATTTTCTTGATCACTAATCATGCTTAATGATTTGTTTGTTCATACCTTAAGTGATTACTAATCTTAGAAATATAATTTTACGATTAATAATTTGTAAACGTTTAATTTTATCGTAAACGTTTTTACATTTTGTTATTATCAAACGTTGAGAGGTCGAAAAATATAAATAAAGTTTTTAGACATTATATTTATTAACAATCTCTCCCTTTTTGATGATAAAAAAATATAAACTCATTTTGTATAAAATTAATAGTTACACATTATTAATGAGTTTTGTTCCATTTCTCCCCCTTTTTGTCGAATTCAAAAAGGATGATCGTCGAGTTGTTATAGGAAGAAAAAAATCCACGATATCAAGACTCTCCCTTGATGTGAGCTCCCCCTCGTTTTGGGGCACCAAGAGATCGATCTCATGAAATTTGTTTCCTACAAAACAAAGTTAGAGGTATAAGTGCAAGACAAATATCCTTTAAGCAATACATGAGATTTAAGTCACCCAAAATAGAGTTTCCTTCAACAATCAAGAAATTCATACATAAATAGATGGCACATACAACATACAATAGAGCTAAGATAAGCAAGAAAACATAAATCCATAAATTACACTACAATCTAAACATACAAAGGAGATAAGTCCTAGATGATTCATGATTCATAGGGGGTGACTTTTGAGCAAAAGAATTTGGGTGACGCATTTATGAGAATTTTTGAAAACATTTCAAGGTGGTGGTGAAAAGTGAGAGGTAATTGCGGTAGTAAGAAGATATTCAAGATGAGCAAACATGATGTTCATCTTATCTCTTAAAGTAAAGAAAAGGTTTCGGTTGTGAGAACAATTTATGCAAGTTAACCCATGATAGTCATGATAGTTGTAGAAAAGAGGATAGCCCATGATAAGTGGTTAAGGTTGGGGTGGAGATGGTGGTGATGGAGTGTCATGAATGTGATCAAAAGGAGTGATTGGTGACAAAGAGAGTGTAATGTCCAAAGAGGGATGACTTTGAAGTGGTTGAGGGTTTAGAGGTCTAGGAGGAACATCTGAAATGTTGTCAAGCAAGGGGTTCAAGTGATGACGAGAAGTTGTTTCATTTGAGGATGGTGGTAAGATTTGAAGTTTTGAGTAAAAGGAAGAAGATGTGTTCCCATGGCTTGATGATGTTTGATTAGTGGATGTGGTTTTTGATGTGTTGACAAATAGTTGTCTAGGAGGGATTATGGTGAGTTTGATTTTCTTAGAAGGGTTAGATGAGGAAGCATTGGTGTAATTCATGGTAGAATGGTGTGAGGAAGATGTAGATGATGATAGAAGTGGGGAGGATGACTTATTTAATTAGGGAGGAAAAGATCAAAGTGGAAAAGCATGAGAGTTGAGTTTTTGGATTCCAAAAGTGGTTTAGCAAAATGACGGATGCGGTTTGATATGGGCCTTCCGAAGGGGCACCATATACCAACTCATCAAGTGACCATCTGTCACTAAAGACACACACACCCTCACAAGGTATTCTAAGAATTTGAGCAAAGTCTTCAAGAGAAAGAGAGAAGTATTGATTTTGAATAACAAATTTAACAAACATTTGACCTTCGTCGGAATAACTTAATCGATACTGACTGTAAAACTCAAGAATAAAATGAGGACACACTTGTTCATTGATTTCAAGAAGACACTCAAACTCGACAAAATGAAACAAAGACCGAACATATCTAAGATCCGTAAAGTTATCAAAAACCACCCGACCCTCGTGAATGTAACGTTCTTCAAGGTTTCTTAGTTTTTCTTTTATTGGAGAACG
>BQNB010148390.1:0-14774 GCA_026074375.1 Tanacetum coccineum | reverse complement strand
TATATATATCTTATGCTGTTGATCTTGAAGTAACACGCCCCGGATCCTTATTCCGCTGTGACCCATTTTGGGGGTGTTACAAGGATGTTCACCCCATTCTATTTACCCCGACAATACAGTCGAATACGTTGTTTCCATGATGCAAAGTCAGTCCTATCAAGCATAGGTGGTCGGGTATCGAAACTGGCACATTGGATGTCTTCCGAAAGATTAGCCATCATAATTGATTGTGAAATGATTAAGTTGATCGAACAATTATTAGTGATTGTATGTTAAAAGTGGTAATTGATTGAATGAAATGGTGAATTAGTGTTCAAGCTTGTTAGGATTACATGTTGAAATTAGTCAGTTTAAAGAATTAGTCCAGAAGTCCAAAAATCCACAACTCGCTGCCTTGTAACTCGCTGGGTGTAACTCGCTGGAAGAGACTTGACAACTCGCTGGTAAGAATATAAATGGACAGAGTTCCTGTTCACAAGTCGCTAGAAAAATTGTCTTTAATTAACCTGTAACTCGCTGGAAGAGAGTTAACAACTCGCTAGTAAGAAATTAAACTGACAGAGTTCCTGTTCATAATTCGCTAGTATAAAGATCTTTAAAAACCTGTACTTGCTAGTCTTCAACTCGCTAGTATACAACTCGCTAGTCTTCAACTTGCTACCTGCAAGAAGGGTTAACTAGCTGCCTAACTTGCTACCTGCACAAGAAGACAAGTCGCTGACACAGTACTTTCTGACACATAGTGTACTATTCTGACAACTCGCCAGTACAGTAACCTAACTCGCTACGAAGATCTTCGAAGAGTAACTTAACTCGCTAGAAGGAAAAAAAATGATTTTTCACCTAAAAACACCTAAAATCACCCTTTTGAACGTTTTTGCCTGGTTTCTTTTGCACAACTTGGTACTAGAAGGCTATAGCAACATAAAAACATGAACTTTAACATCACAAACGTCAAGATCAAAGAAAACCAAGAACAAGACTATAAACCTTGAAAAACTAAACTTTTGATCTAAACTAACCAAGAAAACGCACACACAATCTAGCTAATCATCTCATGTGATCTGATACCAATTGTAGGATATTGGAAATCATAACACAATTAGATGACTAGTGGATTAGCCAAGTTCTAGAGTGAGAAAGTGAGAGAGAACTTTCTAGAAAGAGAAAATGAACTTGTATTATGTAAATGACTAACCCACCTCTTCCATGGCAGGGAAGAGGCTTATATAGTGACAACAAAACTAGCCTTAAGGCCTTGGTAGTGGGCTTACATGTTGGGTTTAATACCCGACCCGTTACCGAATGTTATACATTAATTAAAGAAATTACAAAGAAACAAAAGGTGGAAGATGACAAAGAAACAGCAGAGCTTAAACATTGTTTGGAAATCATTCCAGATGAAGAAGAGGTAACAATTACCTTTAGCTGTTAAGCCTCCAAGTATTGTTGGCTGGAAGATTCATAAAGAAGGAAGAAAAAGCTATTATCAAATAATGAGAGCTGATAGAAAGTCTCAAATGTACATGATCTTTAGTCATATGCTAAAAAGTTTTAACAGGGAAGATTTGTACAAGTTGGTAAAAGCTAAATATAAGTCAACAAGACCAGTGGAAGACTTGGATTTGTTATTATGGGGTGATTTGAAAACAATGTTTGAACCACATGTAGAAGATAATGTATGGAGGAATCAACAAGATTACAAAGTATTGGATTAGAAGCTGTATGACTCCTGTGGAGTACATTCCTTGAGAATGCAACATACGCAGATTTATATGTTGGTAGAGAAGAAGTATCCCCTTGCACCACTTACACTTTCAATGATGTTGGAAAAGAAGCTTATAATTGATTATGAAAGTGAAATGGCTTATCAGCTTCTTAAATTTATCATAAAACAGCTTAAGAAGTAAAGAAGTGTTTGGAAGCATCCTCCTGGTGTTGATGAAGCTTTAAATGAGGAAACTTGATGATTTTGAAGAAGAATATCAAGTTTAGGGGAGGATTGTTAGGAATAAAAGTCTTCTTGATGTTGTTTGGATTACTGTTGCTCATGTTTGTTGTTAGTACTACTCAAGTTTGAGACTGCTCAAAGATAAGTTAATGCTGTTGAGGTTAATAAGTTAGTACTGCTCAGAGACTTCAAAGAAAATATGCTAAGTGTTTACTACTGCTAGTACACAGTTAGTACTGCTTGTATTAGTTGTTTATAGAAAAGATTTTAGATACTTAGGAAAGTATTATAAGCCGACTAGGACTCCTTGGTGTATAAAAGGAGGTCCTAGAGCATACAGTTTGATGTACCAAAACCAGCACCAGAACAAAAAACAAAAATCAATCTTAGTCGTATAATTCTTAGCTTCAAGGTCTTTGTAACCCTAATACTTTAAGAGTATTCGTATTATTATCATTAATAATATTGGAGCTTGTTTGTTGAATTATATGTTCATAGAATTACTGTTTCATTGATAATTCTTCTTAATATTAAAGATTAGATTCCGCATAATCTTTAATACATTCAAACAAAGTTTCTACTATAGTTGTGTTAGATTTATCTAATTTAACTAAACCTTAAACAAGCTTAAGGAATTCATTTTATTAAAGTGGGATCAATAACGGAGTACTAAACTAAACATCGGTCCCTAGTTACCTACTAGAAAAAATTTGTCATTAGGGTTGCTATATGGCCAATATATTTGCTAATCACTGTTAGCAACAAGTTAAGTCACGAGACAGTGCCGTTAATACCATATTGCCCTTTTTAAATTGTTAGTGTGTGACATTGTTGCTAGAACCTTGAAATTTAAAAACGCAAGTTGTGAGTCCTTGCTTAAAACGTAGCAGCCTAGCAGCAACAGTTGTCGTACTCAATTACCATATATTGATCGTTTCTATTCAGTTCGTTGTATTGATCGACCAACAACATATTATGCAGTTATTGTGTGTGATGGTATTAAAACTATAACTAAACAAACCAAAACCAAATATAATCCAATATAAGAAAGCATTAGTCGGCATAGATTACCAACTAACAATTACATAATCGATACAAGATCATATTATTATCAAAGTGATAATAACCAAACGATTACAGGGAGAGTAAATAGAAGATCAAGATGATCTCAATCGAACAATTACACACACACAGAGAGATATAACGATTTTAGAGAGAAAAAGAGATAGACAGAGTTATCAAACTCTAAAGAGGGTGATAACAATATATAGGGGACTTGGGAATCAACACAACTTTCAAATACTATGCCCTTCGAGACTAATAAGTCATTTGAAACTCTTCAAGCCTTGAACTCCACAACCAGTTATAAGCAAGAATCCGCATGTCCAGCTTCAGCCCCTCAACTTATAAGCTGCAAAATAGAACAAAAACTAGAAACCAAAGAATGAGTACAACTTATTTATATGCTGTTTAGACCAGATTATAAGCTTATTTGAGCTTATTTGAACATTCCTCCTTAATCTGATTACTAAACAGATCAAACATCCCTAATTTTTCACACAGAAACTTATGTTGATACACAGGAAGATGCTTTGTAAGAATGTCTGCAATTTGGTTTGAAGAACAAATTTTTTGTATTCAAAACCACTTTTGCATATTTTTCTCTGATAAAATAAACATCTATCTCAAAGTGTTTAGACCTTTCATGAAAAACAAGATTAACAGCAAGTTGAAATGCATATTTATTATCATTGATAGCCGTTAAAATATTCATCTTTTTAATATCAAAATTCTAATAATTATGGCATAATAAATGACAAAAATGTTAATTTTAAGTTCATATACCGTTTAAATTTGTAATTTATTATTGTAGGTACGGAACGTGAACATTTGAGCAAAAGTACAAGATTCTGAGCATTTATCGAAGATTATTGAAGACCGGAAGAAAAGCCCGAAGACTTAAGCCCATTGAGCCTGAAATTCTAGGCCAAACAAGCCTAGCCGAACCCACAAATAAAGCCTAACAAAGAAGCCCATGAAAAGCCCAAAAGACCTATTAGGTGGCGTCAAAAATTGGACATTGCATTTTTACCAAGTATTTTGGCTAGTGGTCCCATTTATGATGCATATATCCGACGCTATGTTAGGCTATGCACTATGGAGGGAGGACTGAGTCGGTTGACCGACTAGGGTGTCGGTCACCACCATAGTGAGAAAGTCAGTCGCAATCCTTTCCCCCCCCTCCCCCTACTAACCTTAACTAACCAACACCCACCCTAAATCATTCATACAACAATAACCATATCCTCAATTATAAGAAATACACACCATCAAAATAGAACAAATCAATCACATACCCCCCACCCCAACTCTCCATTAACAAACCTAATCTATACTCATCCTTACTTCACCCAAAAACTATAACAATCAACACAATCATTTCATACCTAACCCAAAACCCACCACCTAACCCCACCCCCACCATCCTACTCTCATTTAATAAACTCTACTACAATTCCATTCATTAATACCCCACCTATCCTAAAACTCCATATCACTCATCAATAACTTCACCTCCCACCTTCTGTGTCCAACCCCATCCCCTAACTCATTATCCTTCATACTACACTTATCCCCAGTTCCTCTCAACACCTCCTACCACATTTACCCCTTAACCCCCTAACATCTACCCGTCTTCACACCTACAAAATTCCCCATAAACAACCCCCATCTCCTCCTCTCCATCTTCATACCCTCACTACCCCGCCACTAAAGACCTCCATCTATACAAACCATACTTCCCAATCTTACACCACCTCCACTCCCTATCTAAACCACAATCAAAATTAAAACCCAATTATCATCCCCATACTCCCTTTCCCCCAACACTAAATTCACCAACTCCCATTCCTCCAACAACATCTTTCCCCATCCCTCTCAGACACCTCCCCTTCAAACACTTCCCCTCCAACCACCCCAAAATTTCTCAACCATACAATAAGATACCTCCTCTCCTTCACTCACAACCTTCCTATCCAATCCACACTTCCAACCCCCCCCCCCTTATCTCCCCTAACACCTACCCACTCAATCATCAAAAACTCACCCCAACCCTTTACCTATATACACCACTCTCTCTCACTCCACCTTACCTAGATAACACCCTCCAATCTTTAATCTCTCCTCTCCACCACCTCTCCATCAACCCCAGACGCTACTACATGTGTGTGCCCAACATCCAACCCCTAACATCCCTAAATTAAATCCCCCTCCTCAGTCCATATAAACATTCCCACCAGATCCCTGTGTGTGTGTAACTCCCCACGTATTCCCCCAATACCACAATACAAACAATCTCTCACGAAGAATGTGACACAACCCCCTCCCCTGTGTCCTCTCTCCTCCTGTCTTCCACATCCTTAAACACAATTCTAATAATCCTCCCTCTTCTGAATAGATATGCCTGTGTGTGTGTGTGCAATATGTGAGATACAGAAATTCAAAACCCCCCTACCCTGAATCACATGTTTATCCCTATGTCAATGTCACACGTGTTCCAGTGTGTATTCACCCTCGCCCTCACTCCTGTCCCTGATCTGTCTCAATTTCCACACCACCCTTCCTCCCTCTTCTCAAGTGTGTCTAAAATGTCTGACTAATCATTTACGTGTGTCCTCAACCATGTCCTTGTTGAAACTCCTCACTGTCACTCCCGCCGACACCCATCCTGTGTGTTACGTCACCCCGTAGACTTACCTGTGAAATGATGTTGGTGATCCCCCCCCCCTCTGTGTCATCCGTAACCCTGTAAGTGTGATCTATCCTCCTAAATATACTGTGTGATGCGTCAACATTCAAAACCCCTCATTCCTATCCTCAAAACACTTATGAAATGACTATCAGCATAGACTCAACTGTGTCGTAAATTATCCTCATATCAATACAGTGACCTCCTTTTCCCATTAAAATATCAACATCCACCCTCCCTAACCCTTCACCCAAGTCTCCTCCTACACCATGTGTGTTGAACACTATCTCAATTTCTAATACTATAAACATCACATCAGCCAAATATTCTTCTCACAACATACAGTTCAGATACCACCGTACCTTATAACGTCCGGTCGATGTGAACTGTGTAACCTTGTGTGTGTGCACTTACCGTTTCATGTTGACCCCCTGTGTCTCTCCTACTCTCATTAATGTCTAATCTATACTATAAAATCAAATAGTCAAAACTAACACCCCCCCTTCCTGTTACCATACTTATCATCATCATAATATCGTGTCAGTTATAACTTTTGTGTGCGTGCCCCTAAACATTGCGTCTCATGTACTAGTCCATACACAACTCAATTGTCACAGTAATCACATCCCCACAATGTCATCAGACTAATATTTCCTTCACGCCCCTATCCCCGTGTTGTCTCTTCTTCAATTATTATTACATTGATGTGTGATCCCGCAAGACAATTCACCATACCCTAGTGTGCGTAAGTATGTCCTCCCTTTAAGTTACCCACTACTCACTTCATTCTCCCACTCCACGTGCAGTGTGTCCTCTTGCTCACTGCGAACCAATATGAAAGTGCTGAAATCTACAGTATCACCATTCCCGTACCCCACACCACACCTACGTAAGAAACCACATGTAACCTCTCCAGCATTAAATCCCTGACTACGAACTATGTCTCAAAGTATTTTATTGAACCATCATCTAAATCACCACATAAACTCCACAACAAGAG
This sequence comes from Tanacetum coccineum, assembly GCA_026074375.1. Classification (NCBI taxonomy): domain Eukaryota; kingdom Viridiplantae; phylum Streptophyta; class Magnoliopsida; order Asterales; family Asteraceae; genus Tanacetum; species Tanacetum coccineum. The sequence goes on along the minus strand of BQNB010148390.1, from coordinate 8,075 downwards.
TGAATCAATATTCAATACCCTACACCGTGTGCATGTTTCTTGTCTCCCAGTCACTATCTCCTCCACTTTAAATATTTTACCACGTCTGAATTGACACAAATTAATATTTTTCCAAAACCCAAGTGAAATTTCAATCCTCAAGCCATCATTACAACAACTTTTACGTATTAGCCATTTTTTTTAACTTTGTACCTTACTCAACCAATAGCATCGAAAAATCCCCCCCATCTTTGACCATACCCACATTCTATAACATCCACTCAAGCCCAAACTTAATTAATACCTATTCATTTTACTAACCTACTGTATTATTTTATGATTATCAGAGCCCACTGCATACAAATGAGAGTTATTTCACATCCAAATCAATTTTACACTGTAAAGATTATGACTGTATCATCGCAAAACTTACAGATACAAAGCGAGAGGATACATTCATATACACTACGACGATAAGTTCTTGCTTGTGAATGATGTCGACGGGAAATGGTTTGGTTGACATTGGACCATTAGTCGAGTTTTCATACAATAACGTTATCATGCGCATGAGGCTGACACCCTTTGAGGACTATTTACGTAGAAAAATTTCGTTCGCCTGTTGTTGCTTCTTTTGTGAATTTGACTCAGCGAGGTCAGAGATCGTTCAAGAGAGACCGAGAAAAATCGAGCAAGATTATCAAAGGATGCAAGCCGCTCGAGATAGCAGAAATCTAAACCTGTCGTAACATTGGTTTACTCACGAAAACCTAGAAAATCTAAAACTAATGTTCCTGTTAGCAAATCTAAGGTTTTTATATCTGTATCTGCTAACAAAAAGGAACCCAGTCAATCTTGGGGATCCATAGTTTTTAATGTTCCATCTTCCTCTCTTGATGAATTCAGGTCGTCCAAATTGTTCTCTAGTATTTGGACTCCTGCTGCTCTAAGCATATGACCGGAGATTGCTCTCAGCTCATCAATTTCGTCAATAAGTTTTTGGGTACAGTTAAATTCGTAAATGATCATGTGGCAAAGATATTGGGTTATGGTGATTATCAGATTGGGAATGTTATTATATCAAGGGTTTATTATGTGGAAAGACTTGGACACAACTTATTCTCCGTTGGGCAATTTTGTGATTCAAACCTTGAAGTTGCTTTTCGTCAACACACCTGTTTTATTCGTAATTTGGAAGGTGTTGATCTATTGATTGGATCTCGAGGAAACAATCTGTATACTCTGTCTCTTAGAGATTTGATGACGTCCTCTCCTATAACACCTCCATTTTGACAAATATAGCAGCAGAAGCTAATCTAGGGTATTACTTCACAGTACAACAATCATAATCATAGAAAATATAACACCTCGTGTTTTAGGTCATTGTATGACATTATTTAATCCACTAATTATTTTTAGGGTTTTACGCGTTTGCTTTTAAATCATAATCGTTAAGCTAAATCGCGTAAACTAAAAATGATCATACAATGTAAACGGGCATTAAACAATTAAAAGTTTATATCTAACAAGTGTTATATGATTATTTAGAGGATAATTATTAACTTTGTTCATCATATTTTTATTGGTTACGTAAAATGCTTACGTTTCACGATAAAATGCGTTTAGGCATTCCCGGAAGTTCCAAAACCTAACTACGCCTAAACGAATACCCACGATTATACCCAATACCCAAAATAATCAAAATAACATCACATATATATATGTGTGCCGAAATTTTGATGATAGGACCAAGTTTTAGCAACTTGTCCATAATATCTAGATATTAAGAAATATCTAGGAAACCATCTCTTACACCATGAACCACTTGGCAATTTAACCTTGTGCAAGGGTTAGAAAGTAACCATGGTTAGGTTAATAAGATATTTTCACTATATATAGCATGCATACACTCTTCCTTTCTTAAACACTTAACAAAAATTTCATACTCTTTCTCCCTTTCTCTCCTAAAAGCCACGGCTCAAATAACAAACATAATCAAACCATACAAAATTTTTCTACAATCCATACAACCCTTTACACATCAATCCTAAGGCATACTAAGGTGTTTGCAAGCATTGGTTCATCATTTGCAAGTATTAAGGAAGAAAAGGGAAGATTAGGGTTTCAAACCTAATCTAGGGTTTATAAGCTTGTAAGCTCATACAAAATTTTTCTACAATCCATACAAGCCTATACACATCAATCCTAAGACACACTAAGGTGTTTACAAGCATTGGTTCTTCATTTGCAAGGATTTAAGAAGAAAAGGGAAGATTAGGGTTTCAAACCTAATCTAGGGTTTATAAGCTTGTAAGCTTTGGTTTTGAATCTAAACACGGGTTTAGCACTTATTTCTCATCTCATACATCATCCCTAAGGTCTTCCTAATTCCTTTATACTTTTTATTATCATTATTTTATGTGTAATATGTTATTTATGGCTAAATCACCACTAAGGACTTTTTAATATGTAAAATGAGTTTTCACTTATGTTTATGAATTTATGCACTTATTCTTATGTCATATGGTTATATATATCATGGAAAAATGAATGTAAAAGTATGTTAACATATGGTTTAAGTATAAACATGTTTAAGTATAAATTAGGGTTTATAAAGTTAATAAAACAAGCTTTTTATAAAAGAATACATTTGGATAATACAAGGGCTGTTTTAGTTCGAATTTCATACAGTGGGTTTGACCTCATATAAAAATAATACGCCTCATGACGATTCCAAAATGATAAGAAACTCGAAAAACCGATTTATAACGAAAAAGATACGTTAATTACGAGTTTACGACTATAAATACTTTTATAAAACTATTTTTATAAAAGTTACTATTCATTACAGAAACTAATATTTTTAAAACATCTAAAATATGATATAACTTTTAATTACGAGATCGTACTCGAAAGAATCGCTAAAAACGGAACTATAACGAATAAACTACGACGTTTACGATAATTAAAGTTTATAAAAGTAATTTTATAAACTATGAACAGTAAAAAGCACTATTCATCAGTGGGATTAACTTTATAAAATATAATACATCTTTTAATAACAAAGACGTACTCGAAGGAATCACTAAAATCGGGATTAAAACGAATAAGTTATTACGATTACAAGTTTACGCTAATTAAAACTAAAAACGAGTATATAGCTGTTGTGAATAGTAAAAACACTATTCATCGCAGAATATCAAAAACTTGAAAATGTAATATTTTGATCACTCGTCTTACTACGAAGACGTGGACGTAAGAAACGCGAGCAACGGACTTAAAACGACCAAATTAGGTCATTTTTACGAAAAGTATATTTATAAACGTTTTCACTTTATAAATATTATTTTACTAAAACGATTAGTCGGTGATTATGCTATATAGAATATTGAGTGGTTATCAAAGTGCTATAATACTAGGGAGTTTCATAATGAGGCCTCTTCGGATGGCGTATCGACGAGTTGTTGGATTTACGATTTAAAGTGTCCTAACTCCTCGTACGTCATGTCATGACCTCTTTAATTATGATAGCCCGAACGATAGTACGATGTAACAACTATAAGATTATATTCAATGTTATTAATTAAAGTACTCGGTACTTATACGACCTTAATTTAAATAGGTTGCATCTAAACGTTTTGCGTGACGTTTTATCTGTGTTATTTGGACTATCTGTACTCAAGGTGAGTTCATAGCCCCACTTTTTACAGTTTTACTGATTTAATATTATTTGGGGTGAAAACATGCTTTGTTTTATAAATTGGACGCAAGTGTTTAAAGTATATTGATTATGTGTTTGCCTAAGTTAATGTGTTTGCCTAAGTAAGCGATAACCCTCCAGACCTATTTTTCATGAACTATCAATTGCATGATGTAATTGTTAATTGCATTATGGAACGCGAATGTCTATAAATAAATCTATTGGGAATTAACCTCCCCGTATTGGGGCGATAAGCTATCACCGGGAACGAACGTTGACCAGTGTCGGACTTGGATGTTGCGGGTTACAACATCTGACGGGCAAAATATAAACTGCTAAAAAGCAATATAGGTTGAGCTCAGTGTCATGAGCTAAGTGCAACAGTAATCTGGTTTTGTGATTGTTGGCATATGTTGTAACATCACGGAAAAGTCTTGCGGTTCCGCATAAAATAGAATACATAACCTATGAATTCACCACATTTTTGTTGACTGTTTTAATGCAATGTTTTCAAGGAGGTCAATAGCACGAGGTGCCAGGATGCATTGATTATGTTTTTGGATTGCACTGTTAAAGATTTATGTGCATCATTTGTGGGAAATCTATGTATGCTTTTGTAATTATAAACAAAGAACCAAGTAAAGCTATAACTTTGTAAGTATGTCTTCTTATTTAAATCCAAATGTATCAATTCAAACGCCTTTTATTGTATCGTTCATATATATATCCTTGTTGCTGTTGATCTTGAAGTAAACACGCCCCCGGATCCATATTCCGCTTGACCATTTTGGGGGTGTTTACAGATTGGCATCAAGAGCCAAGTTATAGAGAACCAGGTCCAAAAAAATTTTGCTGGACTAATACCGTTTTCAAACTTGCATCATACAAAAGGTTTTTTACTGGGTATTCCTATACAAATTGTTGAAATAGAACGGTTAGGCCTATATACATGCATTAATTGATATACAAGTTAATAATATCTAAGTAAATAGAGGATAATAGTCTTATATAAATAATACTAATATAAAGGTCACTTTTGAATTATAGTTTCGAGCACATGTCGGATTCGGAAGATTCTACAGTTACGTATAACTGAGATACCCAGCGCATATTGAGGACCCAACAGACATGGGGTGCACAGGAGTCGAGGACCTATTTTTCAGATCCACCGTCTCCATATTACTGCCTCTGGCCCTGAGGAGGCCAGAGCAGGCACCACCTTCACCAAATCATCAACTTCACACTATCTATGTACCATTTGTTCCGGAGCCTGTTTACCCGGAGTTCTTACCAGTGGACGATGAGGTATTCCCGGCTGAGGAGCAGCCAATGCCTGCGCTTACTACACCTACTCATGCAAGTACACCCGAGGTTAATAATCGGCTCCGATCCTGAGAAAGAATCTGAGAGATGACTAGGAGAGGATCCTGTGGAGGAATCCATGCCGACTATCCTGCTGACAGAGATATGACGATGATGATGATGATGCAGAGGAGGAGGAGCACTTAGCTCCTGCTGACCCTGCAGCTGTTGCTTATTCAGCTGACCAGGACCCATACCTTGCTTATCGCGTCACGGCTAGGATGTCTATCCGACCCCAGGCGCCGGCACCGTTCCTCTCTAAGGGAAGATTTCTGAGGAATAATGTTAGGCCTTACCTACTCTACCACCATCACCTCTCCTATCCAAACTCATCACCCACTTTCCTCAGATACCCTCTCCAACATTACCTATACCATCACAAACACACCTAATAGCCCTACATATGTTGAAAGGATCTCGGGATCCCGACTAACTGGGACTTAGACCCGAGAGATTCACAAAAAGAACCATACTCCTATTTCATGAGACTGATATGCACTAAATTGGTATACCGCATCGTAAGAGGCCGTGTCGTACTACTCCGGGTCCTTTATACAGGTCGGGGAATGAATCGACAGCTGGTACTCTGCCTAGCAGGTATGGGACCTGCCATAGCTAGGGCAACCTTTATAGGGATTTGCTGAGATTTAGAAGCCGCTCCAGGAGACGCCCAGACGTCCTAGAAGATTAGGGCTATGGTATTACGGATACAAGGGATGACCTTGGTATAGGGAGCCATCCAAGAGATTGCAAAACCGACCACCTAGAGGGGGTCAATCAGAGAGTTACTGAGTTGGTTACTACTGTTGACCAGGAGGATGAGATCATATATTCTCAGCTGGATGATGCACGATATGACCAGAGCTCTTAAGTACCCATGGGGAGATTGTGAGGGCTAGAGCTTGAGTCAACATGTTTGTTACAGGGATAGGCCATTTCCATAGACGCACTGCCCATCTGATGGCGAGGAGGAGGCCCTATAAACTCGGCCGCTTCAGGTACATTCTGAGGGCAAATCACTTTCGGAACTACAGTCATGACTCATCGAGATCGTTGAGTTACGGGCAGCAGACCAGAGGAGACAGACAGTGATTTCAGAGCTGCTGAAAGCAGACTATCGGAGGCAGAGGCAGTTAGTAGAGACCCTGAAGATAGTGAAGAGCCTCAAGGCTCAGATGACCGAGCTACAGAGACAGCAGGGACCTGCTAAGGATCCTGCAGAGCCAGAGCTACCAGAGGAGGCCGGTAGCAGTACTTAGACTGGATTATGATTGTAGCTACTGTACAGTCTGTTAAGTATTATGGGTTGTTCCCAGCTAGCAGACTGTATAGATCTTTTGTTTTGACTAGCTACTCTGTAGATCTTTTGTTCATATATCGGCTACTTTGTACAGCCTACTAAGTATTACGAGTATATCTCGGCTAGTATGGCTTTAGGTTATTTTGTCTTGTAACCTAGTTGTTATGATCGTTTGTATATAAACCAATCATGTATTATTTTCCCAAGTTATATATGAAAAGGTTGGATTATGTTTTATATGAAATCGAATTTATTGTGAATGAATGTCGATTTGTTAATTTCTATACTATTGTGTATTTCACCTTGTGTTGTGATCTCGTTTTATTCATTATGTATACATCGGGTTATGGTTAAGATTTTTGAAATCTAACGGGTGTTATGTCTTCTTGTGATTTAAGAAAATGGCCCCAAGAGGAAGGCCCACAAGAACCACGAGGTCAAGGCCAGTCACCGCAACTCCCCCACCAGTTACTACAACTCCACCACCTGTCACAGACCCTACTACCACCACCTCGGTCACCAGTGCCCAACTACAGGCCATGATCGACGAGGGTGTCAATGCTGTTTTAGCAGCACGTGCTGCAACCCGGAATGGCGACGATAGCCATACCTCAGGAACTGGTGCAAGAAGGAATGAACGCACCATTCGGGAGTGCACCTATCAAGACTTCATGAAATGTCAACCCGTATTCTTCAGGGGTACAGAAGGAGCGGTCGACTTGACCCAATGGTTTGAGCGGATGGAAACTATGTTTCGCATAAGTAACTGCACCGTGGAGAATCAAGTGATGTTTGCCACTTGTACTCTTATGGGAACTGCTCTAACATGGTGGAACTTACATGCTAGGACAGTGACTAATGAGGTCGCATATGCAATGACGTGGTCTGACTTGAAGAAGAAGATGACAACTAAATATTGTCCGAGGAATGAAATCAAGAAGATTGAAGCAGAGTTGTGGAACCTAAAAGTAAAAGGCACCGATGTGGTAGCTTACAACCAACGATTCCAGGAGCTAGCATTGCTGTGTGACAGGATGTTCCCTGAAGAAACTGACAAAATTGAAAGATATGTCGGTGGGATGCCCGACCCGATTTACTCAAGTGTTGTGGCATCGAAGCCAAAGACCATGCAGGAGGCTATTGAGATGGCAACTGAATTGATGGATAGGAGAAATAACACTTTTGCTGAGAGACAGGCAGAAAACAAGAGGAAGTTTGAAGACACTCCTCGAAATAACCAAACCCAACAACCAAACAAAAGGCAGAACACAGGCAGGGCTTATGCTGCCGGGAACGGTGACAGGAAACCGTATGAGGGGGCTAAACCTCGATGTCCCAAGTGTAACTTCAACCATTACGGTCCTTGTACACCAAAATGCACTAACTGCAAGAAGCTTGGCCACCTGGCCAAGGACTGTAGGAGCCGGCCTGCAACTGCAAATAACAACAACAACCGCAACAACAATAACAACAACAACCGTAACAACAACAACCCAAGAGCCCAAGGGGCAAATACCAATGCCATCGTTTGCTTTGAGTGCGGGGCTCCAGGCCATTTATCAATAACCCCAAATAACTAATAATCAATCAAACACACCCTTTTGTGTTTTTCCCCTTGGTTTGAATCCTACTACCAAATCGAACACCCCATTGTTTAAAAAATATTCAACCTTAAATGAAACCTTGTTGCATGTTTCTTTTTATAACATGGATGACTAATTTAGGACCACCTAAACA
>BQNB010148387.1:0-16307 GCA_026074375.1 Tanacetum coccineum | reverse complement strand
AGGTTTATAATGTTTTTAAAAGATGGAAATATGGGGTTATGAATTCATTAAGTCTTTCAAAAGTAATTATATTTGTTATAAGATAAACGAGTATGTAAACAAGCATGTATCCCCTTCGCGGGTTTATGAAAACATTAAAGAGATTGAAAAGCGAGACTATGAATTCACCTTAACAGGGAAATCTGATTAACGGCAAAAGTATATCAAAGGAAAGGCGTCTGTTTAGTAGTACGACGTTATCTACTCGGGCGGAAAGTATATCAACTTGAAAGAAAGCAGCTTCGTCACTTAACCTGGGATAACATGTCAAGTCTTAGGAAGATTGTATTCTAGAACTTTGATTCTAAGAGTTTAATATTGTTATAAGTTTGATTGGAGAGTTTGGAATTATTGTATCACCGTTCGAGCCTTCATAATTTTGAGGTCATTCAGTAAAATGTTTGAGGATCTAGGGCACTTTAAATCGTAAACCCAACAACTCAGTCAGAACGTAATACCAGGATGAAATCTCTTAATATGAAGCTCCCTAGTATTGTGATACAATATAATTGGTTTTAAGCGTTTTGCTCGATAACTGGAAACGATAAGCATGTCAAGCGTTAATTAAAGTTATGTCTTATAATTTTTTGAACATATTTTTATACTTTTTGAAAATGTTACATTTTAGACCCTTAAGAATGAAAAATGGCAAAATATATCCTTGGAGTTTTCACTTTTACAAGTTTGGTCCTTCTAGTTTAAAAGATGTATAAAGTAAACCTTGCACTTTGGAAAGTGACTTAATAGACCCCTATAGTTATAACTTTAGAAATATAGCAAAAATAGTTCTTTTAGTTATAAGTTTCAGAAAGTTATGATATATACCCCTTGCATGGAATACTTTTGCAAAACAAGTCCAAAATGCCATGAAAGCTTATTTTAAGTTTCTAAATGATATTTTCAGGTTATATCTTATTAATATAAGCTAAAATATGAAGATTCAACATAACAAAAGTTTAAAATAACGATTCGTTAAGCTAGAAACCAAAACGGGTCGAATTACCCAAAGAGATATTGGGAGATACTACCCAAAGAGATATATGTATTTAGGCAATAATATATCAGGATGTCATACAGTTGGAATAACACTTGCATTTACGGTAAACTAATCATGTTGTTCAAAATTCATAGTTTAAGCATGTATCCCCCTCGCGGGTTTATGAAAACATTAAAGAGATTAATGGAAAATGAGCATGAATTGAGTTATAAAACTTTTTAACAAAGGGGGGGGGTTAAATATTTTTTTTAATTTAGGATCATATGAACATTTAAGAGTGTAGGATAGGTATGAAGATTATAGAAACTGGGTTTGAGCTTTAGCTTGAAAACAGGTCAAATCAGGACTTTTAGATTGTTACACCGGAATAACGACTCTGAGGGCTTCTTTTCTTGGGTTTCCTTTTTGCTTCACTTCTGATATTGAGACTTCTTAGGACCTTCTTGAGCAAAGAGTTGCTGCTAGTATGGGTTATAGAAAGAAGAAGTGGGGGGGGATGAATTGAAATGAAGGTATGTATGGCTATTTATAGGGCGAATTCACCTTGGTGGCCAAGGAAACTTGGAGGTTAAGTTTAGGACATGTGGAATGTGACAAGGATCAGCTATGGTGAGTCATGGAAGGCTAGAATGCAAGGTGGAAGTGTTGAAGAGGTTTATGTGGAGATTTTGTAGTCGCGGCTCATTTTAGGCAACAAAGAGGAGATGTGGCTCATTTAGTGTCCAAGGATTCAAAGGAGGTGCTTTTAAGCAGCTTAAAGGTGAAGTAGGAGAGTCATCTAGGTGCTTGGATGCAAAGTTTATCCTTGACATTGGGATGTAAAAAAGGAAAGAAAAAGTGTATACGGGTTCATGTAAGGCTTGATGGGTTTTCTTGCTTAAATTTCTTTTACACTTGGTTAATAGGATAGATTAATTGATACAAGGATTGTATTGAGAGTTTACAACAATATTTGATAGGTGGTTCAGGTTTAAAATGGGCGAAAACGAGTAAACGGGTCAATAGTTCACATTAGGGCACGTTTAGGGTTTCTTGGATTTATTTTGTGTATAATTGAAATGAAATGATGAAATGATGATAGAATATGATTGGTAATATTGTAAAATAAGTTATTATAACTTATTTGAGTGTTGGTTGAGGTTTAAAACGGATAAAAATCAAATACAACGGGTCACGGTTACTATTTAGCTCGGTTCAGGGTTTTTAACAGGAATTCTTGTAAATTTTTTTGAATGAGAATGAAATATTGATTGGAAATGAAGTGCATGACTTGCTTGTAACTTGTACTTGATGGATTGTACAAGTTTCCTTAGGAAAACGGAGGTAAAACGGCTATTTTAGATGTCGTGCATTAATGACTTGTACATTATGCTTTAAAGGACTTGTACCTTATTTTGGAGGGAAAGTATATTCAAATGAGATGTTATATTATTTGTACATATGCTTTAGTAGCTTGTGCATTCACTTTAGATATTTACTTTTCATGAAATTAGGGTTTCGAGGGATACGATAACGGTTTAAAGCCCGTTTTGATATAACGTTGAAAATGGTACATTATATGAGTAATGTACTTTGTATAAATGATATTAAGATATTAACTTGACATATTATGATGTTTGCTTGACATATATGTAGATAGGATTGTCATAGACTAGGTGATGAGCTCTGCTTTACTTTAATTATGCAAGTTACGTTGCATATTGAGATATTGGTAATGTAAGTAATGTAATAAAGCGAAAAAAATTTCCGTACAAATGTTATCATAATAAAATAGGTTGATTTTGCATTGATGAAAATTTCGGGTTGTTATAGCTTGACTTTGACGAATACGCCGTATCCACATCAACGATACACCGTATATAATACTTTGGTCAACGAAGAAGAATCAAATGTTTTACCTTAATACGCCATATCCATCAAGAAGATACGACGTATCCGTGACTACACTTCACAAATAACCACAAAGGATTGGAGACCCAATATGCCGTATCCAGGAGACATCAATACGCTGTATTCACAATATAGTAATAAAATATTCTGGAAGATATCAAACGTGGTCCTTACTCTAAGAAATCCCCAATACGCCGTATCCCACATTGCTCGATACGGCGTATCGACGAGTTCCAGACCCTATAAATAGACGACCCAAAACTCAGTTTTAGGTATGCAAGTGAATCCCTGAACCACCAAGTCGACCAAGAGACGATTAAAGGAGCCTAGAAGGTCAGAAAAGAGCCTCAAGATCATAGGAAAACTCTTGTAATCTTCGCGCAACCGAATACGCGTTCGATTAAGGTTTCTATATTTTAATCGTTCATATATCAAAACAGTTGTTGAGTATTTTTTACAATGGCAATCGGTGGATACTTTAGGTATCAGCCATGTTTTATGAAGATCTAATGTCTGGTTTGTTTATTCTGGATTGCTTAATTTTGCATTGATTGTTGTTTTATGTTTATCAATTTATATACGTTTACGTGCTTAAGTTTGCGACTCTATTCATTAAAATGGGTCTAGTCTAATATTTAAAGTTCGTGAAACTTCGGTGTTGTTTGGGCGTAGGCTAAGAGTCTGGGATAGCTCTCCATATTGTAATTTATATATCTAGAATTATAGGATCACAAATATTGACTTATCTTTTCCCTTTGATTGTAAGCTTAGTTGAGCCATAAGGTGACCTTGGTACCAACGAGTACGTTTTAATCAATTGGTAAGGACTCGGACAGTGGACTACTAGTATATAAAGAGCCGTTAAGCAGTAAGTAGGTAAAGTCTCCATGAGCTAGGGTTTAGTAAGAGCATGATTCATCTCTAAACACACACGTAATATGTATAAGGGTAAGATCAATTATAATATAGTACAAGTATTCGTTCGGGTTTAGAAATTATTAACAAGTAAAATTGTAAAATAACTCCGGGTTGTTTCCAACGTAGCGTGAATGAGGAATCTCATTTAAGGTTCATGGATCGCATGTGATTTGAATATCACAATTTTGATTTGGATTTTAATTTACTAATGCAAAAGCAAATAAAAGATAAGATAAATTAACAATTAACGGCAATTAGAAATTTAAGCAATAAAACGTAACGAGAATTTAAAAAGCGACTTAATTAACCAAATAACACGAATTTTAAACCTAAAAATTCAAATGCTAAATTTTAACTTAAATGCACCTTAAATAATTTTCAAAATAGAAACTATATTTTTTTGTAACTTTTTTATACTTTTAAACAATTTAAAACATCTTTAATCTAGAAAATTAAAAAAAATTACTAAACTATTTTATAAAAATCTGGAAAAATAAAAAAAAATACTTTAGACTAAACTTAAGGTTATTGAAAATAGAACACTGAAAATAGTAATAAAAACATAACTGTTTAAAAAGCTTATAAGCTAAAACTGCTTAAAATAAAAAAAGATAAAAGGGAAATGATATGAAAGGTTAACGAAAAAGACCTACGGGCAACCTGGTAAAGGCATTGGTGTAGTGAAAGGAAAGTCGCAGGTTCGAGTTCTGGACCTTACCTTTTTATTTTATTTTTTTATTTTTGAAATTTTCTTTTAAAAAGCTAAACTATAAGTAAATATAAGTAATCTTAAAAAGCAACTTTTGTTTAAAAACTTGAAATTAAAGGCAGAAAAAACAAGGAATCAAATAAGCAGTTAAAGCAATAAGCAAGAAAATAGGCTAAAAGGCAGTTTTAGAAGCAAAATTAAAAGGGCTTAAGCTACAAGCTAAAACCCAAAAGCTCAAAACAGATTAAGTCTGAACTACAAGAATCTAGAGAATATGAAGAAAAAGCATTTTAGGACACTAATTAAGTAGATAAAAGATAATGAAAAAGTCAGTTTAAGCTAAAACTTATATTTTTGGTTTTTATAAGGTTTTTAAAAGACTAAAAGGCTAAATGCGGCCCTAAATTTAAGCTAGTATAAGCGGAATTGAAAAGAAAAATAAGCATAAACAGATGAAATATAAATCCTAATGAGCTTATGCAGAGAAATTCAATTCTAAAAACATATTAACACTATCTTAGAATTGATGATCAAAAAACTGGCTTTCAAGGCTTATACTAAGAACACAATTGGCAGACTATGACAGATTAGGCAAAACCTCAAACCTTAAATGCAAACTTAATCCAAATGCATATTAATGCATTATCAACCGTAAAGAAGCATAAAACTAACACCTAAATGCATAAACTAAGCAACATCCATATTTTTTTAAAGTATTGAGAAAGCAATAAGTCCTTCAGATCTAAAAACTTTTAGATTGACACCTAAAACTCATTACCTAAACCTAAAAACTTAATTAATAAAATGGTCAATAGAGTACTAATTCAAGCTACCAAAGTTGGCTTATAAGACCAATGACCGTGGTCACGCAGTATAACTAAGGTTAGTGCTGCTTATCCCAAACACCTCTTTAAAAGCTCATTTGTGATTTAGCATTAAAATAGGTTATGAAGAGCTTTACTAAGCTAAAATAGCTCGAGCACAAGGTCATCTAAGTTAATAAGCATTTTAAGCACGTAAGTAAAAGCATAGAATGAAGCAATATACAATAAGTTGTTTAAAGTACAAATTAGACCGTTTATTATGAGATCAGATCCAAAAGACATATAAGCTATAACATTAACATTAAAAGCATTTATAAAGACAAAATAAGCAACATTAAGCAATAATAAGCAAGGAATAAGCAGTAAAACAAGCAAATGCAGAAAATAAGCTAAAATGTGAAATAGAAAACTTACTTTGATCCTTTGCACAAAACAAGGATTAAATGCTCTTAGAGAGCTTTTCTACAAGCTCCAGCTTGTTGAAAACAAGCTGGTGAGGTCTATAAGCCCGTCCATTATTGGCTTATCATCTAAAATATAAGTTGAGGTAATTTATGAGGGAATTGATGAACAGAAAATAGCTTATACAGTAAATAAGAGCTTATGAGCTTATTTAAATGACTTTTGAAAACATGATTAAGCTAGAATGCATTAAAGGATTAAGAGACAAATTAAATGGTAAACTGATATTTCATTAAACATAAACTGAATACAAAGTTTAAAAAGAAAATACAATAAAGTAATGACAATAAGCTGTAAATTAAGCTACACTACACTACACTACTCCTAAATCTAACACCATTTATTCTGTGTGATTAGCACTCTATTTATAAGGAGGGGATGAAGCTTCTAGGACTCTAAGACGCTCCCGAATCCACCAATCCTATCCATTGATTCATAACAACCCTTCAATCTATCAAATCCTGGCCCTTGATCCTCTCTCCATGTATCTGTAGCTAATAGAAATCCACGGGATTGCCAGCGTTGCTTAAATGGGTGTCAGATGTGTCAGGTGCTTCTAGAAACATTTGTGTGCGTGTGGAGGGATTTGATTTACCTGTGTGTTAAAGTGAAAAACGAGGGAGGGAAAATAATGAAAGAGATAAACAATAATTTAAGATCTGTTTATAACTTGGGTTGACCGGGTCTTATAATTGGGCTTTGACTTTGGGCTTGGTATAAAGGTATTGGATTGGAATTATGGATTTGGACTTTGATTTTAATTATTGGATTTTAGGCTTTAGTTTTCATGGTATAAATTCTTCTTGGACTGGACCGCCATTAAAAATGGGTACGGGTTGGTCCAGCTCTTCATATTGCAATTTATATATCTAGAATCATAGGATCACATATATTTACCTATCCTTGCCTTTAGTTTAGTAAGCTTAGTTGAGCCATAAGGTGACCTTGATATCAACGAGTACGTTCTTATTCCATTGGTAAGGACTCAGACAATAGACTACTAGTATATAAAGAGTCGTTAAGCAGTAAGTGGGTAAAGTCTTAATGAGCTAGGGTTTAGTAAGAGTACCATTATTAATCTCCTAAGATGGATTATAATAAACAAATGCTTACTTTATGCGGATGCTTCTAATTGTGACAGAATTAGCGTGTCTAGGTCTTAGGAAGAAGTATCGCCTAAGTCTAGGAATGATATGCCCTTCGAGATAAGTCAATCATTGCACTATTAGACAAACCTGCATTTTATCGGATTATTCATGGTTGATATGTTTTCCTTACATTAGTTCTTGACCGTTACTTTATCGTTTGTTTATCTTCTTGTATGTGTTTATTCCTTTACTTGTCATCAAAACCTTAGGTTAGATACACAAAACCGTGCCAGTCTCTCAGGCTGAAACCCCCATTTTGCATTAGTTTTAGGTTTAACTTAGATAACTAAAATACTAATAGAATTAGGAATTAACGCTCTCACTTTTAGTGATCGACACCCTACTTACCACGAAACTCCATCTGACCGGGTACACTGCCCGTTAAAGTGTTATTTTTAGGTATAGTCGGCATAAAATAAATAGTAAAACTTGATACATAAATAACACCTACACAACGACACATCAAGTTTTTGGCGTCGTTGTCGGGGAGTGAAGTTGTTTAGTTCTTGTTTTTATTAGTGTTTTAGTTTAGTTTAGATTAATTTGCATATTTGTGTGTTTGATTTTTGCATTGTATATTTTGCATATTGTGTGTTTTTGTGTTTTTTTGAATTATTACAGTCCGCTGTAATTTTTTTAAGTCGAATACTCAATACGATGTATTCAATTTCTTGGATACGGCATATAATTTTTTTTCAAACCAATACAGCGTATTTGACTCTATTATCAATACGGCGTATTAAGCTATTTGACAATTTTCTTTCCTAGCGAATTTATTACAGGTTAAAAATGGACAACCCCAACATTACTATGGAGGAGTATATCAGGCTTGAGGAAGAAAAGACTCGCAAATGTGGTAAGATGTATAACTGGGAAACTGCTACGTATGGTAAATTTTAGGATAATGAAGACGTTCATGACCTCAGATCTATTGAAACTTAATTCCCAGCTATAGTCTTTAACGACATGTTAACATCTAAAGCAGCACTTTTGTGTGAACCTACGGTAAGTTCTCTTAACAACGATGAAATCGACTTTAGAATATCGTTTGACGAATCCGATGATGAAGATTGCACGGTAATTTTTGACAAAAATTTATTTTATTACAAAATAATTTCTGTCAACGATTTAAAATCGGATTCGTAAAATGATAATTATAAAGCCAATATGCCTTTGATTCCGTCACCCAAGCCTACGGTTAGTTATTTTGATGATTTAGACTTCTTTAAAGATTTTGAGAATGAATTTCCAGCCATTGTTTACAATAATGCTCAAACGTCTAAATCAGATTTATTAACTGAACCGATTTTAAACCCTCAACATATCGATGAATTTAATTTGAAAGATGAAACATCATTGTCCGAATGTGATGAAGAGGAACAAAACGTTTTAAACTTTAATGATCTATTTTCTTTTAACGTAATTTATCCCAATGATTCAAAATCAGATAAGGACAATGATGATGATAAAGTCGATATTGAACACTCTTCGGGGGATTTATCTGTCAAACCGTTACCTGATGTAATAAATACCGATGTTGGTGCCTATGCACATGGGTCAAATAAGCTTTTGAAAACAAGTCATGATACATCTAATAAAATTTTCAAAACTGAAACTTTTATCAAGGGATTAAATTTTAATATCATGACTTGGAATCATCTTAACAAAGGGATGTCATTCATTTTCCTAATCAAGAATTTGTATGTGCCATTTGGCATCCCGTTCGACCCCAAATTGTTTTATAAGGATGGGAGTAAATTGGGGCAAGTCTAACTTAAAGACTTTTCTGTAAACAAAAGTGCTTGCCGGGAGACAACCCAGAATGTATTTTCAATTTTTATCGAGTCTGTCTTCCCAGACTGTCTATACGGCGTATCCAAACCCCATGGATACGGCGTATCGACTATCTGGACGTTATCCAGTCTTTATTTTCAGCACAGTCTATACGGCGTATTCGTTAAACGAATACAGCGTATTCGACACAGGTATCAATACGGCGTATCCTGGGGTATGGATACGGCGTATCGACTTCCTGTACAGTTTTAGGTATTTATTTCGAGTCTAACCAAACGAATACACGGAGATAGAATTGCATTTGTTTTTTGAGAATTTATACAGGACCTCGTGAAAGAAATATCGACGAATATTGGTGGAGAATTTACAAATCTGGAGATCTTGAAGTGTTGGAGTCTTGAAACTTCAAGACGGCTGTTCAACACACAATCTTGCTCATAAACGCAAATTGGAGAATCTACCGAGCAAATATCAGGGGAGTTTCTCATTCTAATTCTTTTTAATTCCCGTATTTTTAATGTTTTATCTATACAACGAGGACGTTGTATAATTCAAGTGGGGGGATAGAATTAGAATGTTTACTTGTCCTATTTTTCACACTAAAATGCTTAAATTATGCTCAAATTAAAAAAAATTTCAAGCATACTTTTGTGAAATTACTTGATACATAACCCGCACACAATAACCCTTGTTAGATATTGTCAGGATTTAACCTTTCCATTTCCAAATGTTTACCCAAAATTCCACAAAATATGAGTGTGCCGGTGATGTAGTGGACTTTAGAACTTGTATCTTAGTCTTAATCTATTTGTTTCTTGATTTTTATTTAACAATAATTTACTTCCCTCTCACCTGATGATTAGCCGCTGGTTTTAAGCGAATGAGGACTTGTTCGAGCGTGCATGTCTATTCTGTCGTTACGGCCATGTATGCATGTCTTAGCTGCCTCTTTGGTTTACGACTTTTGGTGAAAGTTAGAAGGTTCCTACCCTATATCATTCTTCATCCTAACCGTTGGTTAAATTCGAATAGGGATGTGATCGAACACACATGTCTATTATGTCGTTACGGCCATGTATGTGTGCTTTAGCTGCCTTGTTGGAGTGGTACTTCTGGTGAAAGATTGTAGAATGATCATCCGTAAGCCTTTCCATACAAAAACCTATATTTACCTCTATAAAATTGTTACTTCTTGGCTTTAGTGGTGGAGATATGTATCCTTGCCAAGCTTATGATAGAATACTCGTCACGACTGAGCAATTGAGAAATTTAGTTACATGTTACCACATAGATTAGTTGAGTGATTTAAGTGATTTCATCTTCCTATTCCGTGAGGTGTTTGGTCGTGTACTTGTAATAGATCAAATAAATGATTTAACGGAAAAATATCCTTAGGGATACATTTTTATAAACTTCTAAAGGCTACTTAAGGACAAGTAGGATTCAAGTGGGGGGATATTTGATGACATCAAATAATATCTATTTTATAGCATCATTTATCCCATGTAAATAACCCATTTTGTATGATTATTGCACGGAATTGTTACTTAATCGTTTGTATTTGAGAATTACAGTAATTATGGAGTTTTTTTATGAAGATTAGCTAAAAGGCACACATTTTGGAGCATAAATGAAGAGTTCGAGAAAGTCTATTGATTTGACAGCAAATACATCGTATTATTCTAGACCTATACGACGTATCCAAGATTTTGACGAATCAAAAGACCATTGCCTGACTTTGAAGAATACACCGTATCGACATCAGTATATACGTCGTATATTATACTTTGGTCAAATAAAGCACACTTTCAGCCAATACGCCGTACCCAATAAGTCCGATACGCCGTATTGAGGAGGTCCGATACGCCGTATCCATATCAGCTCAAGAAAATTCTGGAATATTTTATTCTTGGAGCCCATGGGGATGTGATTCGAACACACATGTCTTTTTATCGTTTAAGGCCATGTAAAGTGGTTGCTTCAGTGCCTTGTTTAGAGTGTATTTCTGTAGTGAATGATTGTCGAATATCAACCATTAAGCCCTGTATCTTAAAAAAACCCATTATTTACCTTTATAAACTTGTTACTCCTTAGCTTTAGGGTAGAGATATGTATCCTTGCCAAGTTTATGATAAAATACTCGTCGGGCTCGAGCAATTAGCGAAGTAGTTACATGTTATCAATAGATTAGTTGAAGTGATTTGAGCGTGTTTTCGTCTTCCTATTTGTGAGGTGTTTGGTTGTGTACTTCTGTAATAGATCAAATAAATGCTTAACGAAAAATATCCTTTGAGATACATTTTTATTAAACTTTTTTTAAAGGCTACTGAGACAAGTAGGATTAAATGTGGAGGGGTATTTGATGACATCAAAATAACGTCTATTTTATATAGCAATCGTGTATCCATGTATTAAACCATTTTGTATAAATTATGCAAAGAATTGTCACTTAAACGTTCATATTTGAGGAATTGCAGTAAATTACGGAGTACTTGGTGAGTATGCTAAAAGGCCCGCATTTTGGAGCTAAACGAAGAGTTTGAGAAAGTCTACTGATCTGACAGAAAATACGCCGTATTATTCTAGACCTATACGACGTATCCAAGACTTTGACGAATCAAAAGACCATTGCCTGACTTTGAAGAATACGCCGTATCCACGTCAGCAGATACTCCGTATATGATACTTTGGTCAAAAACCATAAGAAGCACATTTTCAGCCAATTCTCCATACCCAAAGAGCCAATACGCCGTACCCAATAAGTCCGATACGCCGTATCGAGGAGGTCCGATACGCCGTACCCAATAAGTCTGATACGCCGTATCGAGGAGGTCTGATACGCCATATCCATATCAGCTTAAGAAAATTCTAGAATATTTTATTCTTGGAGCCCACGCCAAGTCATCCAATACGCCGTATCGAACCGACTTCCAGACCACTATATATAGATGACCCTAAACTCAGTTTTAGGTATGCAAGTGAATCCCTAAACCACCAAATCGACCAAGAGACGAATAAAAGAGCCTAGAAGGTCAGAAAAGAGCCTCATGATCATATGAAAACTCTTGTAATCTTCGCGCAACCGAATACGCGTTCGATTAAGGTTTCTATATTTTAATCGTTCATATATTAAACTGTGTGTTTTTTTACAATGACTATCGGATGATACCTTTAGGTGTCAACCATGTTTATAAAGATCTAATCATGTAGCGGGTTTCAAAGATATCAAGTTTATAAAAAAAGCAGGGCTTCTTGGTTTACAGTATCGGGTTTTATTGCATATACTATTTCTTAATCGTTTTGTTATCCAACTTGAGAAGTGTGAAACTAACTAAATTATAGAATAAATCGTACTATTGTGTATCCTATGTTAGGGGAAATGACTTAAATTCCTACCAAATCTATTATTGTTGATAGTTTTTAGTTGCCTTTTATTAGCACAAGCAGGGTTGCAGACTACTATAGAATTGTTGCACCATCTACAATGACATAACATCGACTTACGCTTATATCTACGTGCGGCCAATAAAGATATCTAACCTACTTTCTAAGTTGCAGGCATAGTGCTATATATAGATAAATTTATATAGTTCAATTGGACAAAACTCTCCTTCGTTGTAACATCTTTCGGTCTTAGTAACTCACAGAATCTAAAAATCGGGTAGAAGACTACCTTTAGTTATTATGTTGGTGAGTGCGATTTCGGATACGCTTGTTATACGAATCCGAAATATACGTTGAGCCTACTGGGGGCACACATGATTAGGTTACGTAAGAAGTACATATATTAAACATTTAATATCAAAATTATTTTTTATTAAAGGTTTTAATTGTTTACGTATAATTTAAATATACCGTTTAGTTACCGTGATATTTGTATAACTAACATAACGACATTAAAATGTGAATTGGAAGGGCTAAAATTGACAAACCGAACCTTGTGGGACATTCCATTGTGCGACCCGTAGGAGGGATTCTAGAAGGTTTTTGGGACCAATTTAATAATTAAGAAAAGATATTTGTGGATATAAAGGGACTTAATGGTTCATAGTTATGGATTATGTGACAAGAAGGGAATTAGAGGTTTCCTAGTTTATCTAGATCTAGGGTTTTGGTGCCTATATAAACACCCACCCCTAGCCTCATAATTCATTGATTCACAACACAATCCACAAAATCAATCGGTGCTTTTCTCTTTTCCAAATAAGTCGACCGAATTTCCCTATAAGGGTTTTCAGTTCTTGTTCGTTATCTCAATCCGAATTTGTTAAACCCCTAAATGGTTTTTGGTGGTTTTTATTCTCCTCTAGTTCTACAACAATAAACCCTAACCTAGGGTTTTCGGTGGTTTTTGGTTCTCCTCAAGTCGACAACAACAAAACCTTAATTAAGGTTTTCGGTTCTTTGTTTTCACCTTCAACCGAATTCGATAAAACCATAATTAGGGTTTTTGATTTTCGGTGCAACATTACAAGGGTTGTTTGTTTTCGGTTCAAGTGTAAAAGAAGCTCATTATTGGGTTTGGAGTCTCGTGAAGTTACGATAGCATTGTTGCCGTACTTGTTCGACGGTTGTTGTGTAGGCACTATAGAGGTTGATTTAATTTAATCACTCGTTTCAAGATCAAGATCTCGTTTAATTGACTTAGTCATTAAACAAAGGTTAGTGTTACTTATTTATTTATGTGTGTTAATTCTTGATATCAAACTAGAATCAGACGCTGGCGTACTCGTTGTAATGTGTTTACTAGTTTATATAAATCTAAACAGTGGGGGGGTATGTGGGACATCACGGTCAATTCGTTTGGTCGTTATTGGGTTACATACTTAATAAAAAATGCTAGATCATCGTAGGGAAAATCTTTTATTTATGTTTTGACTGAATAAATATAATAGGCTAATAATATGGCAATTCTTTGCCATAAAGAATAATTAAAATCCTTGACTCTTGATATTATTACTTAGTTAAGTTTAGATTATATAGAAAGATCCTAAAAATTTAAAGTTAATAAGGTTTTCTCCTTTTTTTCTTTTTCCGGCCTTAAGACTCACGCAATCATACTATATGATGCATGTGGCGATCTAGGTACTAAGCTGAAAACCTAGTGAGAGTCTTTTGGTTCTCCGGTTGAGGAAGACTTGTTATGAGGACTTAGGGTATTATTTGATTTACTGCTTTCGATATAGAGTTTGTCTTCACCTCATCCCCTCTTTCTATCTATTTATGTGCTTATATGTTAATATTCCATGTGACTTGATACTATATGCAAAGATTTTTGAAATTACAAACAGACTAATACTTAAAGAGAAACTTGTTTTATGTGCTTATATGTTAATATTCCATGTGACTTGATACTATATGTTAATATTCCATGTTGGGGGGAATTGGTTTTATATTTGCAGAGATTTTTGTCATTCGGGTGTGGTTATCTTTAATTGTTGCGCTTATAAACGTAACTTCCACAACGTAACGTTATCGAATCTTGGTTTAAAATTTTCTATTTAAATTACCACACATAATTATAGAACTACCTAGTGACTGCTATGGTTATTTAAAATCTGTAAAAAACCTGAGTTTCTGGATTAAATAAACGGACGTTAAATTATGAAACTTGTTTTGTTATTACTTGATTTGATTTTTTGAAGTCTTTATGTGTCAACCTGGGTTTGGTGACATCCGATAATCAGGGCTGATTAGGGTTTCCTCGAAGAGACTTAAAAATATACATTCAACTTATAATCCGATTAAAATATTAAAGTTTTTATGCTTTTATCATATGATGAATCGCTCCTGTATCATGGCTTTATTGACCATGGCTTTAGTGGACTTCTAGGGTTAAATTGATCTTTAATCTTTTCCCGTGCCACTACATGCTTTGGCGTATGAGGCAATTATTGGAAGATATTTGTATGTTTTAGGAACATGCTGGGAGACTATATGGGTTTGGATCACAATTTGTAATGTTTCCCGCTATATTAGAACACCTAAAAACCTAAAAAGTTAACAAATAGTTTTTCTTAACTAAGTGTTACAAAGATGTTTTGCATACTTCTTTGTACACCATTTTGACACATGTTTTCATAAACTTATGTGTAATACCCCTATGTGAAATTTTAAGTCTATGCCAACCAAACTAAGAACACGTGCATTTGGTTTGACTTCTCTGGGTTTTCTTAACTTGTGCTACAAAGATGTTTTGCATGCTTCTTTGTACACGTTTTGACACATGTTTTTATAAACTTATGTGTATACCTCTATGTGAAATTTTAAGTCTATGTCAGCCAAACTAAGAACACGTGCATTTAGTTTGACCTCTTTGGTCAGACCTTAGGGCCTTTCCAACCCATGGCAAAAAAAAATTATAGGTCAGATCTATGTCAATTTTTGCATGTTCTTATTTGGTTGACTTAAATCAAGTATGCTTGGTCAGACCTTGGACCCGATGCAAAAGATGAGACAAAACATGTACATGACATTACTATAATTGGGTAGTTAATTCTTTTAAGAATTTAATTATCGAAAATACTAAAATTGAACTTTCTATGTTCTGATTAATGTGTTATTGCAACATAATTCATAAACAAAAGTTTGGTTTCTTAAAAAAACAAAGATAGTCTCTTTTCTTGGTAAGAAGAGTGAGACTTACTCCTATCTCTTCTCCTTGCTTGACTAAATTAAGATAGGATTACAATTGAAATTTTCTCATTATATTTAAACTCACTTACAATCTTTCATCACCCTTTTTTGGTTATGAAATAATTAAAAGATAAAATATTTTGTGTAACTAGAGAACATGTTGTCTATAGCTACCAAAATAATGACATCTTGCACTTGTCAAGACGATGTATGAGTTTTAGATGTTAATAAGAGGAATTCTCAATAAGCCGCAACAAGTAAAGAAAATTACTAGAATGTTTTCTAGGTATTTTTTTTTTCTTGGACTCACTTCCTTCCTTATAGTGCTAAACACCCTTGTGGCTAGGCAGATCGATAAAGGAGGAATTGCATGCTAAGATGTTCAAGTTAATGAAAGCATGAATGGATAGTCCATCATCTACATAAGTAGAACTTCATATACTATGTTCAATACCTAAGTACATCGCTACTTGTAGGCATTCTAAGAGAGTAGGAAAGTAAATAAATCGTTATTTGCTTTCTACTGGTGATGTAACACTTACAATTTTGACAAAACGAGTGGGAGCTTTGCGTTTTATTACTAAAAAGAAATTCATGTAATGTTGTCAAATTCAATGGGAGCTACAAGATTTATAAAGATGATTAATTGTCATACATGTTTTCATGAATATGAAATATGACAACTAGGTTTCATAACTCCTTTTTAATGATTACCTTTGCGAGGACGGCGTGTAATCAAAAGGGGTTATGAGTTCAAAATAATCTTTATAAAGCATACAAGATAAAACAATCCAAATGTGGATTAGATCATGCATATAGGAGCTGAAATATTAAGTTTAATTACAATATGATTTTTGATTAAATTAAGATAACTCCTTAGTATACCTGAC
>BQNB010148386.1:0-16308 GCA_026074375.1 Tanacetum coccineum | reverse complement strand
ACGCATTTTCAATCAATTACGTTATATATTTAACGTAACTTATCATCGACTATCTTTTGAAAGAATTTATAATCTTATCGTATCACATTACTAGGGAGTTTCATGTGAGGGGTTTCATTTGGGTATTCGTCTTGACGAGTTTGCTGGGTTTACGATTTATAGTGCCCTGACTCCTCAAACGATACTGCGTGGCCTCTGAATTATGATAGCTCGAACAGTGATGCAATAATTCCATAATTTAATCAATCAAAGATATACGTTAAACTTTATGAAGTTTTGAAACATAATCAATCAAACTAAGACTTGACATATTACACCAGGTTGCGTGATGAAGCTGCTACTTTCACCTGATATACTTTTGCCATAAATCAGATTTTCCCTGTTAAGGTGAGTTCATAGCCTCGCATTTTAAATCTTTTGAAATGTTTCATAAACCTGCGAGGGGGATACTTGCTTAAACTATGAATGCAAGTATTTTCAACTGTATGCTATTTTGATGCATTATTGCCTAAGTCCCTACTTTTGCCATTAAGACCCCATTATCATGAACCGTTAATTACTTGTCGGGGTAAGCGCGAATGCTGTGAATAGATCTATTTGGGACTGGACTCCCCGTTGGTGTACCTATACTTTCAGTAACTAATAGCACAACATTTGAATAACTATGCGGGTGTTTGGCAAAGACACCCGTTGGGGCAATTATTTGTGGTTATTGATTAACCTAAGGCTTCGATGTCATGAGCTTAGGGCAATAATACTGTTTTTCATAATAATTATATGTGTTGCAATTATTACACTTATGGGTGTATAACAACGTAACCCACTATTGAACTTGTATTCAAACTGTTTATTATAAACCTATGAATTTCACTCAACCATTGTGTTGACTTTTTAGCATGTTTATCTCAGGTAACTGAGCATCTAATGACACGAAGTGGCACGGACTTGATGATGTCTAAACTGTTAACTTTATGTTTTTAGATGTTGGGACCTGTCTTTTTTGTAAAAACTCTGATGAATAAATAAATGATAACTAAATTTTCTAAAAACGTCTATTTACGATTCGTTTTCTATGATTATGACTGTTGTACTATGAAATAATACTCCAGATTAGCTTTCGCTGCTATATATGTAAAAATGGGGGTGTTAAAGATTGGTATCAAGGGCCACGGTTATAGAGAAGAAGGTTGAAACCTTAACTATAACTACTTTTCTTTTTCTAGCCAAGAAAGTCCTCCGTGCCACTACATCTCTCGAATAGTATGTAAAGATACATAACTATTATACTATATAAATAACTTATGTTATTTACCGCTGGGTTGTTAACAGAGTGATGTCGTCTCCCAACCATCTTACTTTTGGTATTGAGGATGCTTTTTCCTCTAACTTCGTGACACATTTTTCTATTGTGAATACTTGTTGATTACCATTCACTCAAGGTGAGTTCATAGCCCCTTTTTCTACTACTTGTTTTATTAAATTCGGGGGAGATTACATGCTTGATTTCTTTGGACACAAGTGTTTTCAAAACTGTATGCTATTTCCTGATTACATTATTGCCTAAGTACCCTTCTGCCGCTAAGACCCCTTTTATCATGAACCGTTAATTACCTGCTGGGTATCGCTAGTGTTATGGGATTGGATCTACGGGACTAACCATCCCGTCTGGGTGTGGTTTCTAGTTGACCATTCTATGATTTAACATTCGAAGAAAATTCGTAGGATGTTTGGCAGCATCTGTATTGAGAAAATTCGTAGGATGTTTTTGTAACATCTGTATCCGTGTTGGGGCACAAACCTCGAGTACTGGTTTGATTACAGTTTATTACGTTAAGGTTCGGTGTCATGAGCTTAGGGCAATAATACAATGTGTTGGACTATTGAATGTGTTTCATAGTCTACTATTACTTAAATCTTGTGGTCCACGCTATTTCTTGATAAACCTATGAATTCACTCAACAATTTTGTTGACGTTTTAGCATGTTTTAATCTCAGGTGCTGGGTTAAGCTTGGGATAGGAAGCCTTGTGGAGGTATCTATTAGAGGGATTCTGGTTTCTTAATTCAATGATACTTTTTGTCTTATAAAATCTTAATGTCTTTTTAACAAAACTAAGGGACCTAACATGAAAACTCTGATCTTTTGTAATGACATCGAATGAATCTTATTTTTAACGTCCATTTAAGGTCATTTTCTATATCTTGATTTTTGTACTTTGACGTAGCACCCCATTGTTACCATTCCGCTGCGACCTGATTTTGGGGGTGTTACAGATGGTACCAGAGCCAAGGTTATAGGGAACTGGGTCATTTTCAAAACCTAGTCTTATAACCACAAAGTTTCAGGTTTTTTATCTTTCATTTTTAAATACAGATCCTTCATCGCTAATCAATTTCTACGCGGCGTATTCCCTGATCTTACTTACTTTTCGATTGTTATTATTGCATTATAATTTACTAATCTTAGATATATAATACTTGGTTTAAAATTCGTTCTCTTTACGTCTATTCTTTCGACATATCAATATTATTTCTATTCGATCAAATTATATTTAAATATAGACTTATCCTGATTAATTTATGAAATCATGCTTTTTGACTTTATCCATTTTGGAATTTCGCTTAAATTCTGTTGTACTTCGCTTAAATTTTTTGTTGTACTTTCGCTATTTAATTTCTGTAGTACTGAATGATTCAGTTATCTATCAAAAATAACAACATATTATGAAAACGTCAATTCTACTTTAACTCTCTATAAGTTTTTATACAAATCACTCCCACAATTATTAGGAAATTATAACATAATTTATTGAGAAAATGAGCATCGGCATCGTAGCCTCAAATAACATAGCCTGATAACTAAATTGTGTATAATTGAGCGAAGACTGCCAGGCTGAGAGTTAGTCACTTAAAACTTCTGTCAAGAAACAATTTTCTATTTTTGGGTGCGTATTCATGAAACACGTTTACTTTAGGAAATCGAATTAGTAACCATAACAACTAAGCAGACCTTTACTCCACCTTACTATAAAGTCGACATCATCAAAAAAGTGTTACAACTGACACGTTAAGCTGAAGGGAAACAAATAACCCACTAGGAGCCGGAGCTTGGTCGCAACAATAAATATTAAACCAACATCACAAATCTTGAAACACCCAAGTTAAATCAATTTAGAAGGGAAATGCAAACGAGTTACCAAGCGTGGTAACGAAATTATCAAAAGGCATAAATAAAAGTAACAAAAAGATTTATTGCCACAACATCCATTTATATCTAGAAACTAAGGATACATAAGAAACATAAAGAAATACAAGTTTTATTACCAAAACCTCCCTAATATCTCTTCCTTCCAATAAGAGATCTACGCCGATTGCAGAACATATGAGGGGCACGAGGACATTGCTAGACTAAGGCCAAATACTAAAAATCTTCTTCGTAAGGGAAGTAGGCAAGTAAAATGCCGAGTGCTATCTCGGTGCCATCGCCCAAGAGCGTGTTGATGGTGATACATTCTTGAGGAATGGTAAGAGGAAATATAAGTGAAAGATTAAGTGTTGTATGGAGAAATGGAGGAGAAAATTTTGTATAAAAAGGGGGAAAGTAACCGTTGGGGGTTACTGTTCACCGACCGTTGGGGAACTGTTCAAAAAAATAAATAAAATAATAATAATAATTATCAACACCTCTTCATCAACATCATTCCGGAAGAAATATCCGCATTTTTTCTCCGAACCCGTACTTTCCTCAAGTGCCGCAACTTGAGCCTTGAGGAAAAGGCTCTTCTAACCGGAGGAGACTGTAACCATTTTTTTCATTCGAATTTTTCAGGTCATTACGACGTAATCTATTTTACCAAATTATTTATTTCTCGTTCGCGTTTACTTTTTCTTATTTTTAATAGTTAAGTTAAATGGGTAGTATAAATCACTATTAGCGTAAATCAGACACCAAACGTTAAAGTTTTCGTCAAACAGCAATATATTTTTTTACGAAAGTAATATTACTTATTATATTTTATTCTTTATTGGTTGCGTATAACGTTACGGTTTCGCATAAAATTACATTTAGGATACCGGAAGCACAAAAATTTTCTACGCTTAAACAAATACCACCTGATTGATTACCAAAATTCAAAAATCACAAAAATAATATCTACATATGCATTGTATACCGGATATATAGAGATGGGATACACACATATCTAGTTTAAAACACACTCTTTATTTTCTTGAGATATGTCTCATTTAGGGAAACAACAACCTCGTCTCCAAGTTTTGTCAAAGGACAAGACCATGGACTTCTTAGACCTCATTGTGTCTCTTGGACTAGTCTTGTGGTATATATACTTGCATACTAGTTGATAAACATATACACTCTTCATTTCACTAGCAATCAAAACAATACTCTTTTTTGTCCTCCTAGTACTCACGGCTAAAACCTCACTATACACTACCCATATAAATTTTTCTACACTTATACAAGCATAACACACACATATCTTAAGTCCGCCTCTAAGATGGTTTGAAGGTTAGGTTAAGTATTTTCAAGTGTTGAAGCAAAGAAAGTGAAATTAGGGTTCTTGGAAAAATTAAGGGTCCAAATCTTGCAAGCTTGGTTTAAAAATCTAAACAAGGGTTTAGATTATATTTCTCATCATATTACATCACCATAAGGTTATCTAAAACCCTTTATGTCTTTACATTTATCATTTTATGTGTATATAAGTTCTATTTATTGTACATCACCATTCGTTTCTTTACAAATGTAAAATATCATATTTTACATATATACTCCCCCCCCCCCCCCCCCACTTTTTTTACCACCCCTAATCTTATATTTTGTACACCTATTCATGTGTTATGTGGTTGAATAAATCATGGACTAGAGACCCTAAGGATGTAAGACATGTGATAATAAATGTTATAATGGACTAGTAACAAAGTGGTTAAACTAAAAAGTTATAAAAACTAGTTTTAAACATATTTTTCTAAAAATATTCAAAAGTTGCTGTTTTAATTCGAAAAATAAAGTCTTCATTTTATATTTTTATAAAATACTACATGTCATGACGATTCTAAAATGATAAGAAACTCGAAAAACCGATTTATAACGAAAAAGATACGATGATTTAAAGTTTATGTTAAATATATATACTTTTATAAAACTATTTTTATAAAAGTTACTATTCACCACAGAAACTTATATTTTTAAAACATCAATAAATCGATAAAACTATTAAATACGAAGACGTGCTTGAAAGAATCGCTAAAAACGGAGTTAAAACGAATAAGTTACGACATTTACGAGATTTACGATAACTAAATCTATAAAAATAAATATATAACTGTTATGAACAGTAAAATCACTATTCATCAGAAAAACTCAAATTTTGAAAATGTTATATTTTGATAACTCGTCTTAATACGAAGGCGTGAACATAAGAAACGAAAGAAACAGACTTAAAACGAGAAAGTTACGCCAGTTTTACTAAAGTATACTTATAAACGTTTTTACTTTATAAATATGATTTCACTAAAACGATTAGATGGTGATGTAGCTATATAGAATTATATGTAGTATTAGTTAATCAAAGTACTATATTACTAGGGAGTTTCATAATGAGGCCTCTTCGGGGTGGCGTATCGACGAGTTGTTGGATTTACGATTTAAAGTGTCCTAGCTCCTCATACGTCACTACATGACCTCTTAATTATGATAGCCCGAACGATAGTATGATGAGCTATACGACCTATAAATAATCAAAGTGTTTAGTACTTATACGACCTATATTGGATTAGGTTGCCTTCGGATTCCTTCGTGACGCATTTTTCTATTGTGAATACTTGTTGATTACCATTCACTCAAGGTGAGTTCGTAGCCCCTTTTTCTACTACTTGTTTTATTAAATTCGGGGGAGATTACATGCTTGATTTCTTTGGACACAAGTGTTTTCAAAACTGTATGCTATTTCCTGATTACATTATTGCCTAAGTTACCGTATTGCCATTTAAGTCCCCTTTTATCATGAACCGTTAATTACCTGCTGGGTATACGCTAGTGTTATGGATAGATCTATCGGGACTGACCATCCCCGTCTAGGCTGTGGTTTCTAGTTGACCATTGACGCATTTAACATTCGAAGAAAATTCGTAGGATGTTTGGCAGCATCTGTATTGAGAAAATTCGTAGGATGTTTTTGTAACATCTGTATCCGTGTTGGGGCACAAACCTCGAGTACTGGTTTGATTACAGTTTATTACGTTAAGGTTCGGTGTCATGAGCTTAGGGCAATAATACAATGTGTTGGACTATTGAATGTGTTTCATAGTCTACTATTACTTAAATCTTGTGGTCCACGCTATTTCCTGATAAACCTATGAATTCACTCAACAATTTTGTTGACGTTTTAGCATGTTTTAATCTCAGGTGCTGAGGTATAAGCTTGGATGGGAGCCGTGGCGGATATCTATTAGAGGGATTATGATTTCTTAAATTCAATGAAATTTTTGTCTTAAAAAAATCTTAATGTCTTTTTAATAAAACTATGAGACCTAACATGAAAACTCTGATCTTTTGTAATGACATCGAATGAAACTTATTTTTAACGTCCATTTAAGGTCGTTTTCTATATCTTGATTTTTGTACTTTGACGTAGCACCCCATTGTTACCATTCCGCTGCGACCTGATTTTGGGGGTGTTACAGACAAAACCAAACATTCAGATCTTCATAATAATGGCTAATACCCAAAGGTATTAGCCTTCAAACATCATAATTAATACAAGAGTAATTATTTTAGCCAAGGTAAACTAACCGAGTTAACGAATAATACCAAAAACTTAACGATTACAAAAGTATACAAAATTACACGTTGTCTCCTATGGATTAGAATGTGTTGCAAGACCTCTTCTGCTCTTTTTCTCTTCTGAAAATCAAATTTTGTGGTTTAGGTATCGAGAATATGATTTAGCACACTTAAAAGTCATTTTTGAGTTTTGTATTTATAGGGTCTGGAGTCGGTGTAGATACGGCGTATCCAAGGTATTCTTGGAGTAGGGACCACGTTTGATATCTTCCAAAATATTTTATTCCCATATAGCTTGAATACGGCCTATTGCCTTTCTTGGACACGGCGTATTGATCTTGTTTCCTTTGTGGTCTCTGGTGAGTGCAGGCACGGATACGACGTAATTACTGCAATTCTAAAATATAAACAATTAAGTAACAATTCTTTGCAATAATTAAACAAAATGGGTTAATTACATGGGATAAATGATGCTATAAAATAGAGGTTATTTGATATCGTCAATCAGTGAAGTCCAAAGGATAATACTTCATCACCAGTTTACAAATATCATCAATATTGAAGGACTTTCTTTGATCTAGAGCAACACTAAGGCGAAGAAGTTCTGTTACAGACTCATTAATCTAGAGTAAAACTCTGCTAATTGACGATCGATATCAGCATAGAATACATCAGCTCAGTATTGATGTTCGACGGTCACTTTCTTCTTTTTGTGAGACTGAATTAAATTCCTATAAGTTGCATTCATGTCGAGAATTAAGAAATTTTTATCCTCACAAGCAAGAGTAACTTTACCCATAAGTGACTGCCAATCTTCATCTCTTAACCTTTGAAGTAGTGTCTTTGTAGTGGAAACCAAAGCCAACGCATTAATAATATCATGTGATTTATGTTGTAAAGCTTGACAAATTTTGTCAGTTATCTCCATAATTTCATTCATAATATGCATACCAATAACGAAATCAAATGACCGTAACTGTTCAAGGCAACAGGCAACATCCCCTTTTTGAGAAGTCGTTGACCTTGTAACAGCAAGTCGTTGACCACACAAGCTCTTCAAGCTACAAATTGATCTAAAATGTGAACTCCATCTAGTGTCTCCGGGCATTTGCACACTTTGGATTTAATTTTGTCCTTTTCCAGTCTCGAGGGCTCTCTAATCTTAGCTAGATGTACAATTTCACCAACTTGAGCATCTATTAATTTATCATTACGCTTGCAAGAAGAGGAAATGACGTTAACAATGATGTTCTTGTGCACCTCTGCCACCTCTTTATATGCTGAAACTAATGCCAATTGCAACTGATGTGCAAAGCAATGCACATAATACACATAAGGACACTCCTTTAAGATCAAAGCTTGTAGATCATTCCATTCTCCACGCATATTACTCGCCCCATCATATCTTTGGCCTGAATATTTTAAACATCTAGCTTATGATAAGACAATGAAGATAAGATCTCATTATTTAGAGTCAAAGAAGTTGTGTCCTTTACATGAATTAAGTCTAAAAACTTTTCTTTAATGTTTCCCTTCTGGTCCACAAATCTCACCATAATAACCATCTGCACTTTTTTAGATTCATCTCGAGACTCATCAACTATCAACCAAAACTTTGCATTCCTAATTTCATCACGAATTACGTGTTGTATACTCTTTGCAATAATTCGTAAAATTTATTTTTGAATATCTGGTGACGTATACTTTGCATTTTAAGGAGCCTTTCATAGCACAACATTTTCAACATCCTTGTTATAAGAAGAAATAAGCTTTACCAACTTAAGAAGGTTTCCTTGATTTTTTAAACCAGGTCGTTCATCACTACCCCTAAGGCCGCAAGTCTGAACAGTGAGCCATTTAACCGACTCAATAGTAGTTTTAAGTCGAAGTCTATTTTCAATCACTTCTTTTTTAGTTTGTTTCTCGATGACATTCTCTATGTGGCACGATTGGTTCTTTAAGGCTTCGTAGCATCTTACAGAAAAGTTATGAGCTGAGGTTCAAGTTTTATCTACATGAGTGATGAAAGCACAGTCATTGCCACAATTTACTTTTTTCCACTTCTTGAACCCTTGCTTGGTAAACCTATGAGATGCAACTCGTCCAACGGGCTTCTTATTGAAAAGATAACAAGGTAAACAATATGCATCATCCTTTGTCTCCGAATGTGTAACATCCGGCAATTTTCGGAATTTTAAATGACTATTTTAACCTTTGACTTTTCGGGTACGATTTGACTTTTTGACTTTTGATCTTTAATGTCACATAAAAACGATTACCGCGTAACTGGTAAAATTTTCGAAACCTATTTTAATAACAAATCATATTTATTATTACATACCTCGAGTACAAATTTAGTTTTAAACTTTTTCGACTTGAAAATGAGAAAAATGTATGATATTCCTAATTTGACTTATCAAAAACAACCAGCTAAATTACGATTTCACGACTCGGACTCTAAAGCAATTTGATGTAAAACGATATTTCGGACAACTTTTCAGTTTTACCCGAGACTTGAAACCAAGCAAAAAATGACTAAAATAGCCTCTCAAAATTTTAAACACAACTCGTACGACGTAAAAATAATTAAATTTATATTTAATTATCACTTTTATTAAATAAAAGTATTTAATAAAATTTTTAAATATTTTATTCGAAAGCGTTTAATTATAAACGTGAATGTTCAAATTAAAGTTTTGTTTTTACGGGCAACGTTTACCCGTGATACCCAAAATAAATAATAAACATTAAATAAATTTTATAAAAACATTTATAAAATATAGTCAAGTGAATACTCATTTTTATAGGAAAAATGATTTGGAAAACAATGACGCAAGTTTCGTGTTTTGAATCGTCCGTTAACTTGCCCAAACGAGTCCCGAACCATTATTTAACAAAATTTACACTTTAGGTCCCTTTGGTAATATTTACAGTTTCAATCTCAAAGTATATTGCACTTGTCACATTTTTTAAAAGTTTATAATATATATATGGAACACATTAGGGTTTCTTTCATTTCTTGTAAAAACCTAGCCCCCATCTCATCTTCCCCTCCTCTCAATAATTGCCTGCGCCGCCATGGCGTATTTCGGCCATCGGAAAAACTTTACCGGCCACAGCCGCCGCACACCAAACCCACAACCATTTCTGCCACTACCACCGCACCCTCATACAACCATCATCTACACCACGTTCACCACACCATCATCACAGCCGTACCACCTCACCGTCATCATCATCTTAACACTGCCATCATCATCACGACGTCATCATCATCACCACCAACGCCAACCACGCACCACCACCATCGCTTTCACATTCAGATCTTAAAAATGGGTTCGTTCGGTTTGGGGGTTTTAACAGACCAACAGGGTCGTTGGGTGGTTCTCGGCTCAAACTAGGCGTGTTTGTGTTTGCTTCTGTGGTGGAAAACACCAGAAGGTGGTTGGGTTTTGGTCGTGTGGTTTCAAGCCATCAACAGGGTGCGTTTGTTTTGATAAAAACCCTATAAGGGTGTTTGTTTCGGTGGCCAACCCACCACAAGAGGGTGTGTTCGGTTGTGGCTGCACCAAAGGTGCGTTTGGTTGGTTTCATAGCACCGAAGGGTGCGTTGGGCTTCAGGTCAGCCACCACCATGGGGAGCGGTGGGGTGGCAGCCGCCGACAAAGGGTGCGTATGGTTGTTTACACAGCCAAGGTGCGTTTGATTTGATGAAACACCAAGATTTAGGTGAATTTGGATTTAAGACAGATTTAGGATCGTTGGTTGTTATAAAACAGATTAGGTTGCGTTTGGTATAATAAAAAAACACGACAAGGTACGGTTGGTTTAGTCGAAACAGCGCAAGGGTGCGTTTGGTTTTCTGTTATGCACCAAAGGGTGTGGGGGTTTGGTATTAACGTTATAACACCACCATGGGTGCATTTGGATTGTTTCAGTTGATAGGGTTGCGTTTTGGTTTTGGCAATAAACAGTTTAGGCTTTCGTTTGGTTTTCGATTCACAACATAAGGGTGCGTTTGGCTTAACAGACCACCCACAAGGGGTGCGTTTGGCTTTAAAAACCACCTAAGAGGTGCGTTTGGTTTTCAATTTAGCTCCATAGGGTGCGTTTGGCTGTAACAACACCAGCAGGGGTGTTTGGTTTGCTGGATAACACCAGCAGGGGTGTTTGGTTTGCTGGATAACACCCAAGGGATGTGTTTGGCTGAGCAGGAAGTGCATAAGGGTGTGTTTGGGTGAGCAGGAAATGCATAAGGGCGTGTTTGGGTGAGTAGGAAATGCTTAAGGGCGTGTTTGGGTGAATAGAAACAACCTTTAGGGTGAGTTTTAATTTATACAAATCGATTAATAAATATATCATAAGATTTTATAAATATAAAACCGGATTAAATGGTGGTTAATGGTTGAATAAATGTGTTATATGTTATTTAATCTCGCCTAATTATATATATTGATTACGCGAGTAAATTGCAACACGGATTGATTGAAAAAGGATTAAGTTATATAATTTTAAGATTGTTTAATTTAAAATTATACATTAACCAAACAAACAAACGAGAACAATACTTTTACAAATAAGATAACTATTTTAGCTACAAACGTCAAGAAAACGAAATACTAAATTATAAAATATTATTTTATAATTTTTGACTAGAAGATAAAGTCATAACTTTTGTAAAACCTTTGAAAACATCATTTACATAATTCTCAACTATAAAACGTGCATTACTTTTATAGCAAGGACTCTTTATTAACTTATATGGTGATTTCCGAATACGTGTCGAATTATTTAGTTTCCTTTATTTTTACCATCTTTCTTATATAATACTTGCAAAGTATTATATAATTAAATCATTTTATTTTAAATCTCATCTTTTTAGATGTAACATGCGTCGTGTATTATATACGCTTCGAGTTATCCTTTTGGTTGTGTACCTTGTTATATAATTCACAGTATGAGTTATATACTCAGTCATTTTTCATTAGGTAATATATACGGAATATATTACACACCTTGCGTTTACTTTTTGACTTATTTATTTAACCAACCACCAAACTATTATAACTTTAAATCTAAATCTTTTATCAACGTGCCGCATTGATGTACTCATTCATCTGAAAACCCAAATACATTTTCCTAGGCTAGTAGGATACAACCGTTAAGATAAACCGCAACTTCTTGGTCGAGCTGTTCTAGTTTCCGTTTTGTCTGGCGCGTAATATGCGTATTCCCGCCAATCGTTCTACAACATCGATGTGAGTTTATAGCCCCTCTTTCACTTGTTTTACATTACTTTACAAATCTCGGGGGAGAATACATGCTCATTTCAACTTGTTTACATACTCATACTTATACTCATTTTACAAACTTGATTTATATCATACTCTTTCTACTTATGGATTTAAGTATTTAAAGTTGTTTATGAATACAATGGTTATTTCTTCATTGGACACAAGTGTTTTTGGTTATCATTTCATGTTTACGTGTTGCCTAAGTAGCGATTAGACCACTCTCATGCCCGAAACTATCATGAACTGTTAATTACGGATTGTAAGTGTGAATGTTATAAATAGATCTATTGGGACTAATTATCCCTATCCGGGTGAGTAGCGCTCACTGTGCCGGTTTACCAGACAACGGGTATATATCATGTCAATTTCATTTGGTGTCTTGGTCAGACACCGGTAGGGCAGAAATACATTTGGCATATTATATGCTACATAAATTAGCTTCAGTGTCATGAGCTTAGCGCAACAGTAGATACATTTTATGTGATAATGTATCTGTTATAGTAATCATACATTTCGAAAACCTTAGGGTCCACACTACTTTGTTGAATGATTCGTAAAATCTAACACACGTAAAAATATAATATATAATACTATGGAAAATTACGAATTTACCCTTGAGGACAAAGGTAAAAAGGAAATTCTTCAAAATATATATGATATAATACGTATGTTAACCGGTAAGTGATTACCGGGTCGTATCCCAAAGAAATGTGAATAGATACCCTTTATTTAGTTTGGACAATGTTATGAATGATTTTCAAATTTTTGATTGATTTTTTATGACTAAAAACAATTAAAACAATTAAATGCAAGTAAAATAACTAAACACGCGGACGAAAAACGGAAATGAAAAAATAAACCCTAATTAGCACCTTAACCTAGAATTTGAATCAAAAATCTAATTCTATGAGTAAAAGTAAAGGAATTTGCAAAATTTGAAAACTTAACGATAAAATTTGAAAGAAATCACAAAAACGAAGAACGGGAATCGAAAACCGAGCCCTAAAAGCCAAAATGCTCAAAAATAAACCTACGAGAGTCAAACTAATTTTCCTACGTTCTAAATGATAAAAGAAAATTTTCTAAAAAAGATTTTTATTTTTTTGATTATTTTTTATGATTTTTTAAAGTTTTTAATGAAAATAAAAGTTTAAAAATACTAAACGAATTATAAAAATTCTAGAAAAATTACAGAAAATAGCTTAAACTATTTAAATCCTAGGAAAAATAAGCCCAAGGACACAGCTTATTGAATAAGCTTCGAAATAAGCTGTAACTGCTTATCTAGCTTATAAGGGAAAAACTAGTATAAAGATTTAATAGTGTGAGAGTCTAACGGAAAAGACCCAAGCTCACCCCCGACTTCCACTTCCCTTTTTTTTTTGTTTTTATAAAAAACTTAAAGAACAAAAGTTGTTAAGATCCTAAAGATAAGCAACTTTAATAAAAGAAATATAAGCTGAAACTCAAAAATAAGCACTCAAAAAGCTTTTGAAAAAGCTGTTTTCAGAAAGAAGCTTTTTAAAGCCAAGAAGCTAGGTTTCACTTAATAGCTTGCACACAACTCATATTAAGCTCAAATTTGAAAGCAAAAGCTGTCCTAGAAGGCTTATGATGTGTAAAAGCTAGTTTTGATAAGCTACTTAGACTAAAAACACTTAAAGCTAACTAAATCTATGGATCAAAATGGCAAACTCAGAATCTTACTCTAAAAGCCCAAAAATCAACTAAGCTAGAATGCACAATAAGCAAAGACAGAGCTTGAGCTTTTGAAAACTAGATAAGTCACATATGAGCTATAAATCTAATGCATAAAATCTACTTATATAAGCTAAAATTCTAAATTTAGAAACTAAGAACTAGTTACTACTGTTTTTGGCTTTTTGAGGTTTTTTTAATGAACTTTAAAAGCTAATGTACCATATTAGACAAGCTAGAAATTTTAGATTAAGACTTAATCTATATTAACCTATATCTAATCTATAAACTTACTTAATTTTAAAACCTAAATCCTACTAACACTTAGCTTAAATGATATTGAAAGAGACAGCAGTAGTAACTGCTGTTACTACTGCTGATGCAATTGACAAAGGGTAAAACCAACTTGCAGGTGTCCTAAAGGGAAAACCCTACACTATACACTCTTATTGAGTGTTTCTAAACTCAACATAAACAAGATCCAAGCTCAATGAGGCTTGGATCAAATTTTTAATAAGCTAAGGAAAGGGAAAAAATTCCCCTGGTGCAGGAACAAATAAATTGAGCTTAAACTTTCTAGATTTTTAAATCTAACCTTTAAAATCTCTTTCACTACTGATTTAAAGTGATTTTAAAAATGACTCAAGCAATGAACTCAACTCTATTTGACTTTAAATGGTCAAACCTCACTAAACCAAACACTCCTTTAATATCCATAGAAGCCTTTTTAACTTGCTAAACTGAAATCTAATGACTAAAACTTAATAACCAGATGATAAACTGCTTATAGCAAACCTAATTAGCAAACCTAAGCAAATTATAAGACAATTTAATAAGCTATAAGCTAAATTACTCTATTTTTGGATTTTTAAGGTAAATTATGAAAATCTAAGATCTATACTACTTAAGCCTAAAACAGATTATAAATCAAGTTCAATAAGCTAAATAAGACAAGTTTAAGCACCAATAAGCAATCATTTAAGCAAAATAAGCGAGATTACACTAAGAAATTTAAAACAGGAAGAGTAAAGGGAAACTTACAACCTGCCTTAGCAAAACAAAGGCACAATTGCTCAAATGAGCTTATCAACAGCTCTGGCTTATCAGAGATAAGCCAGTGAAAGTCCTTGGAAACTCATCCTTTGCTAGTTTCCTTTCTATAAGCTCAAAGTTCAAATGTACAAGGTATTAATCTGATTTTAAATGTTTAAGTAAAATTAATGTCTAATTGAGCTCTATCACAAGCTTATAGACTTGTGAGAGCTATAATGAGCTTGTGTGAGCTTATGAGTAACAATAGCAAACATTTGGGCTTATTGAGAGCTTATGAGTAAAAAAACGGCTTATAAAAACTAAAAGTTTGATTTTATTAATAACTAAAAGAGATTACAATACTTTGGTAAAGGAATTACAAAATCTTTAATGAAAATTACATTTAAAGGAAACTTACATAAGCTAAAAACTAAATTAAGCTAAATTTCTAAAAGCTAAAAAACTAGGTAAAGAAAGATGATCCCGTGTGTGTGAGAATGGAGGGCTATTTATAGCCTTATGCTGAAGCTTCCAGATCTCTATTCAGTTACACGCTCCTTGATATCTTGGCCCTTGATCATATGCTAATCATTGGATACTATTTTCAAGCCGTTGGATTAGATTGTCTCACACGGATTGCCAGCATGGCAATCTGTGATTGTGACACCTTTGTGCTTCTTCTGAGAGTAAGATGAGTATAAATTGCTTCATTCCTTGTGCTTTCTTCAATCCAACGTGGCATTCCTTCTTGGGTATAGGCCAATGAGAGTCTTAAGTGACGTTTTAACCCTGCCATGGTGTACTTTGCCCCTTGAATTGTCCTTTATAACCCTCAATTGGTAAAAGCCCCATGATTTTTGACCTGTGGGTGAATGGAGGAGACGGTGAACAGTAGTTAACTACTTTTCCCGCTCGTTTTAACTGATGGGGTAAAAGGGGTGCATTTGACTTGTTGTTGACCCGGGGTTTTTATATAAAGGGTTTTGGGCCGGGTGAATTGGATTGGGCCCGGGCTTTGGATTGGTTTTTGTGTTATAAAGAAATAACGGGTGTTAACTTTTTAAGTTATAAAAGTTAACACCGTTAGGTTTTTAGGGATTATTTTTGTTAACTTTGAGGGACGGGTTTGGTATTTTTGGGATTTTTGTCTTGTTGTGACTTTGACTTTAGTTGACTGAGAGTTGACTTTTTGACTTTGATAGCTTCCTCCCGGCTTTTTGCGTGCTCTTCCGTTCTCGTGTTCGTGTTTGCCCGGTTTTAACCATTTTCTTGGGATTTTTGCTTTATCCGTACCTACACAATAAGAAAGACAAAACAAGCAATATACAAGCCTTTAATGCACAGTTTTGGTCTTTTAAGGGTCAATTTTAATATAAAATGGATATGTGTTTTCACACATATCAGTTGTCAAGCAATCAAAAGAAATAGACACCATCTCATATCACACACTTTTTGACATTCTGAAGCAGTATCAAAATGA
>BQNB010148385.1:1164-11746 GCA_026074375.1 Tanacetum coccineum | reverse complement strand
TTTCACAGATTTGACTCTTCCGAATTTGATCCTTTTCAAATTTGTTTTGTCGAAAATGAATTACTGGACCACTTTTTCAACAAATTCGATCTAATCAAGCTTTAAAGAATCCATTTTGATCATTATTTAAAATTTGTTCCCATTTTAATCAAATTCGACAATCTTGAAGACTTCCGAATTTTGACCATCATGTCGAATTTGAGATTTTTAAAGATTTATTAGTTTAAATCACAATTAACAATACACAAACATCATTATTAGCATTATTAAGCCCACATCTATCATCAATTATTAAAATCCCTAAATTCAAAAACCCTAATTCTTATCGAATTTACATTCGATCAGAATAACGTCTCAAAAATTCATTTTCAAGACATATAAAACCAACCTTTACTTACGTTTGAGAAGAGAAAAACGTTATGATCGTTGTAATGAACTCAAAATCAAAGATTTGATTTTCTCTTCTTTTTCGACAGCAAATTCGGAATAAAAGAATATACGAAATGAATTATAATTCCTATTTATATCGTCCGAAATTGAAAGTTTTAAAAGCGACAATTCAGTCCTTGTGGTTTTTCGATCTGAATTTTGTTTTGAAAAATGACAGATTTGGTCATTGTGGTTTTAGATATCGAGTTTTATTACCAAAAATTTCAAAAATCCCCCCTTTAAATACGATCCCTTTGCACAGTTAGCCCGTTATTGGAATCTTCTTCTTTTTCAAAGTCCATATTTTTACAAAACAATAAAAAACCCCTCGAAATTATACCATTTTATAAAAATTATCAAATATTCAAGAGTCATTGTTTTTATTAGATTTTGAAAGCGAGATGAAACTAAAATTCAGGTTTTGTACGTGAATGTGAATTACAAAAACACATGTTTTGACAATGAGAACACATTTGCTATTAAAATAACTCCCCCTCAGATCATGATCGAGTATTGACAATGAAAGCAATTGTAAGAAAAATATCAAATCATAAATCTGTTGGAATGAGAAGACATGTGATTTTAATTAAGTTATGTTTTTGTCTTTTTACATTTTTTATTTTTGTATTTTATTTTTGTATTTTATTTTTGTTTTTGAAAAACATCAAGAAAATATTTTTGGGTTTTTATATTTTTCAATTTTTATTTTGTTTTTGAAAAAAATATTTACAAGTTTGATGTATGATCTTTTTCAAGAAGATAACTTTGTCAGACTTTCCAACTGTGTTGGAGTCATACATCTCATACCAATGCGATGAACTAAGTACTCAAAGCGTTCTTTGGGAAGAACTTTAGTAAATAGATCCGCAAGTTGGTATTCTGTTCCGACAAAGTATAATTCCACCGTTCCTTTTTCAATATGTTCTTTAATAAAATGATATCGGATGTCGATATGTTTTATACGCGAATGTTAAACCGGATTGCATGAAATAGCAATAGCGCTCTTTGAATCATAATACATCGGTATTCTGTTGTACTTGTATCCATAGTCCAGTAATTATGCATGCATCCAGATGACTTATGCACAACACGTAGACAATGATACATACTCAGCTTCAGCTGTAGACATTACAGTACAATCTTGCTTTTTAGAACTCCAGCTCACGAGATTTTCACCTAAGAATTGTAAGCCTCCTGATGTGCTTTTGCAGTCGTCTTTACATCCTGCATGGTCTGCGTCTGAATATGCAATTAGTTCAAATCCGGAATCCTTCGAATACTATAGGCCCATGTTATAGGACTGTCTTAGGTACCGAAAGATTCGTTTAACCTCTTTGAGGTGTTTGACCGTAGGACGTGCTTGATAACGAGCACAAACAAAGGTGGCAAAAGCAATATCTGGGCGACTGGCTATTAGATACATGAGCCCTCCAATCATTCGACGATAAGTCATTTGGTCAGTAGGAGTGCCTTGTAAATCAGCATCCAGTCTCTCAGTGGCCATATGTGTGCTCATGAAGACACATTCATCCATACTATCTTTCTTTAAAAGCTCAATTACGTATTGTGAATGACTAATGAATATGCCACGGAGTGATTGATGAGCTTGAAGTCCAAGAAAGAACTTTAGTTCACCCATCATAGACATTTCAAAGTTATTTTTCATAAGATTTGCAAATCGTTTTGAAAAATCTGGATTTGTAGACCCCAAAATGATGTCATTGACATATACTTAAACAAGTAATATGTCTCCCCCGTGACGTCGTGTAAACAAAGTCGGAATTCAACAATAACCTTAGTAAAATAGGTAGTATCATATTAAGAATGAAGACAGTTTGTCAAACCATGCTTGTGGAGCTTGTTTGAGACCGTATAGTGCTTTCTTCAACCTATAGACATGGTCTGGAAAGTCTGGATCGACAAATCCATCAAGTAAGTGCTGACATATACATCTTATCTATCAATGGACCATTGAGAAATGTGGGACTTTACATCCATCTGAAAGATTGTAATATTTTTATGTGCAACAAAAAGCAATGAACATTCGAACGCTTCAAGACATGATCTACAGGAGCAAGGAATCCTCCAAATCGATGCCTTCTTCGCTGCTTGTAACCCATTTACAATAAGACGAGATTTGTTATACAAATAATAAGTATATTCTGCATCCACTTTTTGTTTCTTCCAGAGCCATTTGACAGCAAGATATTCTTCCATCTGGTCCTAGGAACTAAATTACTAAAAACATCTAGTCTCTCGAATTGATGCAGCTCATCTTGCATTGATTCTATCTAACTATGATCTGACATAGCTTCTTTGATGTTGTTTGGCTCAATGGTACTAAAGATTAATGCATACATGCATACCTCAAAATCGGTTTGAAGTCTTTGAGTCTGAGTTCATTCACCGGTATTGTATAGGGTCCACCAATTACTTGTTCCAAAGGCATGAGAAGTATCCAGGTATAGATAGTTGAAGGTTGTACTATTGTGGAACCTCATGCAGTATTTCGCATGGGTCTCTAGGAGCTGTTGTAGATGACTCTGCTTCCTACAAAGTATTGGAACATCAATGGAAACCAAAGCCCGTAAGTACCATCAAATCCCACATATCTCTTGATTGAATGTCAGTCAGCCTCCATACAAAGAAATTGGAGAAGTTTGTTCATTTCTGATGAAGTTACAATTGGAGGAGCCTCAGTGTTCTTCAATAATTGATTAAGATGTCAAAGGCTTAGTGACTTCATGATTATGAACCTTGTTGTGCATCGGTTTGATTTGAACTATTCAGAATACCTCTATCTCAAAGTATCTTCAATTATACCCTTGGCCCAGTAACTAACAATATCCAAATCTTCTTATAAGAATAATACTCATAGGAATTCTCTGCTGATGCTATACATCATTTGAAAATCCATTGAAAAACAGGGTCTTTAAAAACCTTCCATGTTCAACAGACCATACGCTGTCTATCCTCGTCAAACCTTGACAAGGAGAAGTGGTTTCCCAAAAAATCTTAATAGAATGTCGGGTT
Source organism: Tanacetum coccineum (assembly GCA_026074375.1). NCBI lineage: Eukaryota > Viridiplantae > Streptophyta > Magnoliopsida > Asterales > Asteraceae > Tanacetum > Tanacetum coccineum. The sequence goes on along the minus strand of BQNB010148385.1, from coordinate 8,284 downwards.
AATAAATAGCAAAACCCTCTAGATGTTTTTGAATGCCTAATGAAGATACCAATGTCTGCTTTAGGTTTCATATATTCCAGATACGTCGGTCATTATGTTAGTATAACACAATGAACCCAACCACATGAAAATACACACATTTGGTATTTCTGCCATGAAGTAAGTTTTTCGTATGGAGTTTTTCTTTTGTTGTCCCTTACCTAAAAAAAAAGATTCGGGTATGGAGTTATGTTATACCGTTGTATGAATTATCTACCGATTTTGAGTAAAGCAAGCGGTGGAAACGCTCGGCCCTAAGGAATTCTGGTGATCGTAAAAAGATAAGCATCGTGCGTACAACCTTGAAAAGAGTACGATTACGTCGTTCAACAACACCATTTTGTTGAGTGCATAACGTGAGCAATTTAAATATAGTTTTCAATAATGCCTAACTTATCAAAATGGGGCGTTTAAGATATGCATTTATTGAATTCAGTACCATTGTACAGTGTGAAATCTTGCGAACATATGCATTGTATACTCAACTAAACCTGAGCAATGGAATTGTTTATAAATCTGGAGTCTCCATCTATATGTGCGAAGAAAATATACCCATGTAAATCGAGAATAATCATCAACGATCACAAGAATATACTGCATTCCATTGATTGATGCTACCCGCATTGGACCGCATAATCTATGTGGAGCAATTCCCAACAAGAGAATAGATTACTTGGAACCACTTTAGGTGGATGAGAAGCTTTCTTCTCCTTTCCCTGCTCACATCGAAAACAGAGGATCTTTTGCCGTCATAGAATTTTAGAAGACCATCAACCAGGTCGTGTTTGGTAAGATCGTTTATGGTACCAAAACTAAGATGTGAAAGTCTAGGGTGCCATAACCATGACTTTGTTGAAGTGGCTTTAGACATAAGACAAACAGGTGAAGAAGCAGCCATATCGAAAATGGAGATAATATACAAATTGGATTCATGATCTCCTGTAAGCAGATCATCTCCTTCCAGATTTCGCACGTAGCATGTTTTTGAGCGAAAAGCAACTTCTAGATCACTGTCACAAAATTGTTCGACATTAAAAATATTGTGTCCTAGGCCTTCAACATAATATACATGACAAACGGTGATGTTGCCTTGCACATAATCTTTTTTTTGGGTAAAAGGGACAACAATCCCCGGTTAAATATATTACACCAAAAAACATTTAAGTACAATGGAATGTGGCTGAAATACCACATTAACCTCAAGCAAAGCTTGAACAACCACTAAAACACATGTGACATGCCACAGTGTGCTAACCTAACAATTACATACCCAATTACACCAATAGGGAATAACCACTTTAACGACCACAAATACCTAATAGACCACCAAATAAAATATCTTAAACTTAACATGATCACCGAAATATGGAGTTAGGGAGATTCCAAAGGCGCTTGAACAGCAAAGCATCCTTCAACTTCTTAAATGTACATGAGAGAAGCTTAAGCCTAATGGAAGACTTAATACAATCCGTAACCTGAGAATGAGATCGTTTCTGATTCATGAATAAACGAAGATTACGCTCTTGCCATATGTAGTAGGAACACGCTGCCACAAAAAAGGGAAATGGGGGGGGGGGGGGGGGGAAAAATATGGGGGGGGGGGGGGGGGGGGGGGGGGGGGGGGGGGGGGGGGGGGGGGGGGGGGGGGGAAACAACAAGCTTGGCAACCACACTTCGAGCTGATCTTCGCTTCGCAAAAGGAATTAACAAATCAACAATAATCAAAATAGACCCAATCACATTGGGGAGACCAGCCAAAGACTTCACCGAATCCCAAATCTGTTTAGAAAAAACACAATCAAAGAATAGATGCTCGTGAGAATACGGTTGTCCATCGTAAAGCGGACAATGCATACTCAAAACAGCCCCGTTAACATCCCACAGACGCAAAAGGTCTTGAGTCTTCAGCCGACGCTTAGCACAGCCATCAAATGAAATGCATTATTAGGAATACAATTCCGAACCAAACCACATTCATACAATAACCACCGCATCCCTAGGTCGAATACAATTCCAAACAACATTAACGGAAAAAGGTTTAACAATCTCCAGCCTATCACGCTATTCCAATCTGTCTTGCATAGCCGAAAGAGTAGGAACAGCCACCGAATTAAGAAGAGGATATTTAGAGAACCAATCAGCAGGCCATGACCATTCTCCATTATGAACCGCATCTTTATACCTAATTATAAATCGCATCCAGCCCTAAGAAAATGTTTGATTTAGATACAAATAGCAGCAGAGAGGCCGAGAAGTGGACCACCGATCAAACCAAAGAGAGCAAGTTGCTCCATCACCAATACGAAACCTAAAATGATCCCGAATAAGAGGTCAAAGTTGGAGAAGTTTCCGCCAACCCCACGTCAAGCCAACCACAATATGGAACATCAAAAAATGCCTACCTCTCAACTTATATTGATGAATCCATTTAACCCACAACGACTCCTTCCTAGTTATGAGATTCTAAATATGAGGAACCATGAGAGCTTTGTTAAATAAATCAAGCCTACGAACCCCAAGCCCCCCTTCATTCTTCGGAAGACAAACCACTTCCCAAGCAACCTTCGCTCTCCCTTTCTTCATCTCCCCATGACACCATAGAAAACCCCTCATTAGTTGCTCAATATCAAGAAGAATACAACTAGGAAGGATAAAAACCGAAGCCCAATACACATGCATAGAACCAAGGACCGATCTAACAAGTTGAAGCCTTTCAGCCGCCGAGAGCGATTTATTCTTCCAATCATTAATGCGACTACGAATTCGATCAACCAACTCTTTACAATCATTTTGCTTAAGGTGAGTTCATAGCCTTGCATTTTAAATCTTTTGATTGTTTTATAAACCCGCGAGGGAGATACATGCATGTTTTCGAAAATAATGTGATTTTATGGTATGCTGGACCCAATTATGAGATATTTCTGCATGAGTAGCTATTGCCAAAGTTCCTAATAGACAAGAACCTTTAAACTACCCTCGAGTAAACGCATGTGCATTAATAAGATCTCAATTGGGTTTGACAACCCCGTAGCGTGATATGCTCCGACGGTGAACACCTTGTAAAATATACGTTTGTAAGAGACAGTAGTGTATGCGGCAATCATACCTTATATCTGGGGCAGAGAGTTGAGACATATGACAAGATATATGAGTGGTTTTTAAGTATCAGTTCATGACCCAAGTGCATGAAATGAATTTGAAACATTTGTATTTCGTTGCAATAGTTGTTTCTGAGAACTATACATGTGTTCAAAGTTTTATACTCATTGTTTCCAAACTCTATGGATTCACTCACTATTTTTGTTGACGTTTTCAGCATGTTTATCTCAGGTAACCAAGGGTGATGGCAATGATAGAGTCGATGTCTTATGCGTGTGGTCGCTTGTGTAGAAGCTGGCTAATGTGTTCCTTGTTTTCATAAAACAATGTCTTAAATTTGAAACAATTACTTTTCAAATGTTGTGATGGATTTAGTTACGATTTCTTTTGGAGCTAAACGCATTTACTCTCATTTTAAATAATGGAACACATGTTTTATAAACGTCTCTTTTGAGTCGTTTTCTATATCTTGGCGTATTGTGCTATGAAGTAACACCCATTGTGGATTTTGTTACGCATTGTAAAAATAGGGGTGTTACAGTTAGATACACGAGCCCTCTAATCATTCGAAGATAAGTCATTTGATCAGTAGGAGTGCCTTGTAAATCAGCATACAGTCTCTCAGTGGCCATAGGTATGCTCATGGAGACACATTCATCCATACCATGTTTCTTTAAAAGCTCAATTGTATATTGTGACCGACTAATGAATATGCCACGGGGTGATTGATGAACTTGAAGTCCAAGAAAAAACATTAGTTCACCCATCATAGACATCTCAAAATTATTTTTCATAAGATTTGTAAATTGTTTTGAAAAATCTGGATTTGTAGACCCAAAAATGATGTCATCGACATATACTTAGACAAGTAATATGTCTCCCCCGTGACGTCGTGTAAACAAAGTTGGGTCAATAACACCATTAGTAAAATGGTGTTCAATCAGGAATGAAGACAAATTGTTATACCATGCTCGTGGAGCTTGTTTGAGACCATATAGAGCTTTCTTCAACCTGTAGACATGGTCTGGATTGAAAAATCCATTAGGTTGGCTAACATATACTTCTTCTTTCAATGGACCATTGAGAAAGTTGGTCCTTCATCCATCTGAAAGATTGTAATATTTTTATGTGCAACAAAAGCCAATGAAAATTTCGAACGTTCTTGCACGACGATCCTACAGGAGCAAAGGATACCTCAAAATCGATGCTTCTTCCCCTCTTGTAACCCTTCACAATAAGACAAGATTTGTTACGAATAATAATATTTTCTGCATCACTTTTGTTCTTCCAGAGCCATTTGACAGCAATGATATTCTTTCCATCTGGTCTAGGAACTAATTACTAAACATCTAGTCTCTCGAATTGATGCATCTCATCTTGCATGGATTCTATCCAACTATAATATGACATAGCTTCTTTGATGTTCTTTGGCTCAATGGTACTGACGGTTAATGCATACATGCATACCTCAGAATCGGTTTGAAATCTTTGTCGAGTCATCACCGGTTTGGATGGGTCACCAATTACTTGTTCCAAAGGATGAGATTTAGTCCAGGTATGTGTTGAAGGTTGTACTTGGTGGAACTCATGCATATTTGATGGGTCTAGGGCTGTTGTAGATGACTCGGCTTCCTCAAAGTTTGGAACATCATATGGAACAAAGACCGTATTACCATCAAAATCTACATATTCTTCTTGATTGAAGTCATCAGCCTCATTCAAAGAAATTGGAGAAGTTTGTTCTTTCGATGTAGTTACAATGGGAGGAGCCTCGTGTTCTTCAATAATGATTAAAGATGTCGAAGGTGAGTCTTCATGATTATGAACTTGTTGTGCAGCGGAGTTGATGGACTATTCAAAAGACCTCTTCTCAAAGTATTCTTCATACATTGGCCCGAACAAATTATCCAAATCTTCTTTAGAAGGAATATTCATGGATTCTGCTGATGAATCATCATTGATAAATCATTAAAAAACAGGTTTTAAACTGTCATGTTTAGAAGCCATAGATGTGAGCTCGTCAAACTTGACATGGATGGTTTCCATAATCTTTTTAGTATGTCGGTTATAAATTCAAAACCCTCTAGATGTTTTTGAATAACCAATGAAGATACCAATGTCTGCTTTAGGTTTCATTTTTCCAAGATCATCTTGGTCATTTGTTAGATAACACAATGAACCAAACATATGAAAATACTCCACATTTGGTTTTCTGCCATGAAGAAGTTCGTATGGAGTTTTTCTTTTTGTTGTCCCTTTTACCTAAAAAAAAAGTTCGTATGGAGTTTTGTTGTACCTTGTATGAATTATAGACCGATTTTGAGTAAAGCAAGCGGTGGAAACTGCCTCGGCCCAAAGGAATTCTGGTAATCGTAAAAAGATAAGCATCGTGCGTACAACCTTGAAAAGAGTACGATTACGTCGTTCAACAACACCATTTTGTTGAGGCATACGAGCAATTTAAAATTGTTGCATAATGTCTAACTTATCATAACGGGCTTTAAGATTTGCATTTTTGAATTCAGTACCATTGTCAGTACGAATCTTGCAAACTTTTGCATTGTAATTCAACTGAACCTGAGCAATGAAATTCTTTATAATCTCTGGAGTCTCATCTTTTGTGCGAAGAAAATATACCCATGCGAATCGAGAATAATCATCAACGATCACAAGAATATACTGCTTTCCGTTGATTGATGCTACCCGCATTGGTCCGCATAAATTTATGTGTAGCAATTCCAACTTAGAATGATTACTTGGAACCACTTTAGGTGGATGAGAAACTTTCTTGCTCTTTCCCTGCTCACATGCAAAACAAAGGTGATCTTTGCCGTATTTGAATTTTAGAAGACCATCAACCAGGTCGTGTTTGGTAAGATCGTTTATGGTACCAAAACTAAGATGTGAAAGTCTAGGGTGCCATAACCATGACTTTGTTGAAGTGGCTTTAGACATAAGACAAACAGGTGAAGAAGCAGCCATATCGAAAATGGAGATAATATACAAATTGGATTCATGATCTCCTGTAAGCAGATCATCTCCTTCTAGATTTTGCACGAAGCATGTTTTTGAGCGAAAAGCAACTTCTAGATCACCGTCATAGAATTGTCTGACACTTAAGAGATTGTGTCATAAGCCTTCAACGTAATATACATGACAAACTGTGATGTCGCCTTGTATATAAACGCCATAGCCTGTGATTGCGGTAAAATGATCGTTCCCAAAGCGGACGGTGCCCATGAATTTCTCAACGAAATTTTTCAGTCATATGCTTTGAACAACCACTATCAACAATCCACAGAATGATTTGAACTACTTGCAATACATGAAGACACTGACAAGTGGACAATTTGACTACCTATTGTTTAACCGAAACCGATGTTTTAACAGTATGTCGACTATAACAACATTCAGATACGTTTTAACAGGTGACCAACCAACATCTGGTTGTAATTCTTACCACTTTTGCCACATTCGACTAGTTCAAATTTTGTTCTTCATGTAATTTCTAAGTGAACTATATCGAAACTTAAAAGTACTAGAAACCTTATGTTTTGCACTTAAGGGAGTAACCGCAACAATCTTAGTTTTGGAAACTACAGGAATAGTATCCAAGGACTTTGATTGAATGGTCTTAATAGAAAACCTAGTCTTTGAAACTACGGGAGTATGATCTTTAAACTTAGATTTTACTATTCTAAAAGTAATGAATAAGGCTCTCCTAACTTTCGAATGCACATTCAATTTATATTTTGCAAGACAATTATCATGACATGGGATAAACACATTTTTAGTACAAGAAACACATAATACATTCTTCGCTATAAGAGTGTTTTTAATATCAGCATTAGTTACAATCTTTTTGTGTGAATCAACATCCTTAAATACAACATCTAATTTTTTATTTGACCTATCAGAAACTTCTACTTTCTCTGATAAATTCTTAGTGTTGAATAAGACATTACTCTTAAACGATGAATCT
>BQNB010148384.1:0-16308 GCA_026074375.1 Tanacetum coccineum | reverse complement strand
AAAATGGTGTCTTCACTCCCGGTGGAGAGAAGTAAAGGAGAATCCATAGGGTAGGTGAGAAACGGGAGAAAAGTCCGAATGACAAATATGAAGGAATCGTCATCTTCAACATCAATCTCACCTCCCCAGGGTCAAAACATTCATTCTTCATTAAGCTCATCAAAATTATTTATCATGGGTGCATCGGGCTCAATGTCAAAGGTAAAATGCTCATACTTAGGAATCAGATCTTTGTTAAGTAAGTTGTCAAGAAAAACATTATCCCCCTCCGAGTCTAAATCACTCTCAATACCCAGAGGTATCGAGTCTTCTGGAACAAGAAATGTATCAACCTCCTCTACAAGAAAGTCACTATCCACAACTGGAATAGGAGAAGAAGAGGGATTTTCAAGTACAAAATGAATAAACGGAGTGAGTTTCAATGCTTCGATCTTATCAACGAGAAGATTGACGTTTAATAATTTCTCACAAAGAATCTCGTCCTCTATTTGAAGAATATCATTGTCATCTTCTCCTTCTTCTTCATCAAAATCTTCTTCATCAAAATCGTCTTCATCAATTCTCGGTAAAATTGGATCAATAAAATCGAGTTCATCGACGAACTCCTCGAGAAGAAAATCAATCTTAGGAGATGTGATCGAAATATCTCGATTAAGCAAAGAGTTAATAAATCCACATTCAGCATCAAAATGATCACAAGACGGCTCATCACAAATATCTTCGGAAATACCTTTAAACTCACTTGGGATTGGGACAAGGTTCTCAACACTAGTCTTTTCCGTTTCCAGAATAGTGTTAAAATTCTCGTCCTCCATACTTAGAGAGTTATCGGGCTCCTCGATCGGTAAGTCTGGTGTGATTACTTTAGGCTTTCTATATATAACAGTATACTCATCATCATCATTATAGAAGGTAGGATGATTCCAACTTGGACTATTAATAAATTCAGATAGTTCCTCATTAATATTTTGCACATCTTCAAGGAGTTTACTCATCAATTATTGAATATCTTCTTGTTGATATTGCTTGTCCGTAAAAGCATGCTTAATTTCGGAAAATCTCTCCCAAGCTTTCAATAAAACCTTTGGTATTTCTCCAAAAGGTATACGACTAAACTTCCTTAGGAAGGATTGAATCTCTTTCATTAAGTTTTCTCTATCTTGCAACACTTTCACATCGTCAATCATAGAAAAATTCCTATATGGAGTAAAACTTTTAGCTGCCTGCTCCTCCTGCTCTACCTATTTTGGTTGAATTCCCTTAAGAATTTGCAAATCATTTATAAGCTTAAGTAGCAATTCTTGCATGACTTCAGGTTGATTCTGCTCTTCTTCCACAGCTTTCTTAATTTTAAGAAATCTCTCCTCAGTTAGCAATAAAGCCATGCACTTTTCTTCAGGAGGTATATGATCATGCTCCTTTAAAAAGGCTTGAATGGTTTCCATGAAGTTTTCTCTAGCTTGCAACATTTCTGTATCCGTTGCTTAAGGAGGATGATGAATTTCGAGAAACTGCGGGGGTTGATATTGGTCAAAACCGGAATAAATCGGATCATAACAAAAATTAGGATCATAACACTGAAAAGTCTCATGAGGACCCCCGCAATTTTCACAACAAAGATATTCTTGTGAATAATTTGGTGAAGTTAGTGGAAAAGTATTATCGAAGTTTTGATCGAAACACGGGTTCTGATTATAATCAAACGGAACTTGTGTTTGACAATCGTAACCAAAATGAGCATCGTTTCCACATAACTCACAAATATTTGTCTCGTACCGGGGTTGTGGAGAGCAATCGGAAAAATATTGAGAATTATCGAAAGAATTCGGATTACATCGTGGACAAAATGAACCGACAAATTACTCTCCACACCCGTAGCAAGGTTGATAAAATGACGACATGTCGAAGGGAATTATCGAATAATGAGGGTAAAACAGAATAGAATTAAAACGAGTACAGAGGGATCTCGAGAAGGAATATTTATTGATTTTTCAAATAATACATAAGGAAAAATAAGAAAGAAAAATATTTTTGGATTTTTATTTTTAAGATAAAAGGAAAATATTTTTAGGTTTTTAATAAAGGAAAAGGAAAAATAAAATAAAATAAGAAGAAAAATATTTTTCGATTTTTATATTTTTATATAAGATAATATTTACAAATGAAAACAATTAACTTCACGGGGAAGGATCTACAAAAACACTAATCTTCGAACGAAACGCGAAAATCATACACACTTCCCCGGCAGCGGCGCCAAAATTTTGATACAAGTCCAAACACACTATATATATAATATAATATATAAGTATATAAGGATAATATCAAATAATATAATAGTAAGTATTTTCCGTCGGGTTCTAAAAACAAACTTTTATCCAAAGTTGTCTCAAAAACCTCCCGGTCGTTTTCCCTCGACGAAGTGTGAATTGAAAATCGGTTAAGTCCGTGATCGCGCGTTTTGAATGGTTTAAAATGATTTTTATTTGGTTTTCTAAAATCTACTTAATATAATGATAAAGAAAATAAAAGCATAAAAACGAGCAAAGCAAATAAAAAAATTAAACATGTAAAGCATTAAACGATTACTAAAAACTAAAAATTATAAAATGGGAAAATGCTTAATATGCTTGCTAAGTGATGTGAAATGTTCATTAAGTGCAGGATTAGGTTTAACGAATTAAAATGACAAGTAAAATGAAATGCTTAAAAATAAATGACAAGAAATTAAATTGCATTAAAAATAAATGACGGAATGTAAATCGAAAAGAAAATTCTAATGACTAATAAAAAAAATTTAAAATCTTTTTAAACCCGAACCTAAATTTCAAATCACTAATCACTTAACAAGCACTAATAAATCTACTCACTACTCATAATGAAATTAAATTTATCAAACATAAAATAAATCTACACTAAGCATGGCAAAAATAGGCAAACATATAATAAAATAATAAAACTATGTTAAGTATTGAAAAACGTTTAGAAAATGGAACCGAATTAGAGACCCGCAATTTAAACGAATACCACCCGGTTTATTTAGCTAATTCAAATAATTAAATTTGGTCTAGCTAAATAAACCCTTAAGCTCTGCGCCTCATGAGTTAACCGGTACCAAAACAACACAAGAACAATAAAACTGTTAACAGTTATTAGTTATATCAATTGAAATTTGCTAGCCCAAATTAAATCTTAACTGCCCAATTCTAAATTCATACTAAACAAATGGCCCAGCAGTGATTTAATCCAAATCCTAAGAAAAACTATTAAGAAAAAGCCCAGTTTGCTTTTTAATAATCTAAACGCATCCTACAAATTAATATTTAACCAAGTTACAAATCGTGGCCCAAGTATAAAAACTAAACTAGACCAGCTTAAAAAATTATCAAACAAAACATGGCCTAATATTATAATACCATATGAACAAGCAGCAGAAAAGCAAACGAATAAACTACAGATAAGCTTTTAGAATAAGTAACGATCCAAACAACTAATTTTGAAAAAGCGACGAATAATAAAACTAAGTTGACAAATCCAAAACGAAACAACTAAAATCGATCTCTAATCAATTTTTATGAGAAAACTTCACTATTAATTATACCCACGATAAAACAATCCAATTAAGCTAAGAGCACTTAGAAATATGAGATAAGCATTTTTAACTAGATAAACTCAAAATACGACACAATAACCTAAACGAATTGAGCTAAAAATTAGATCTACAAAAAAAACTTAATAAGCCTTTTTGCAAGCACAATAAACTCTCAACTATTTGAATAAGCACACAAAAATCAGGCAACGTTATTCCTAGGGATAAGCTATAAGCATAAAACTTATAAAAATGTGATAAAAAACTTATATAGCAAAATTAAAATATCAAAAGTTGGTCTAGCATTTATAAACCTACCTAAACCAATAAGTGTTAAGAAACTTAACATGACAGAAAATGAAAGCTTCTAATCATTAAAAAACGAATTAAGCACAAAGATAAGCTAGATCGAAGCTTATCACATCTTATTATTCGAAAAGTACTTAAAAATACTTTTTGAAAATGAATCGAATGAGCTTAAGGGCTTTTAGGAGTCATTTTTTAAGCTTCTAAAGACTTTTGAAAATAATAAGCCACAAAAATAAGCACTCACAATCAGCTCTCAGAATAAGCTACTCGAAAAGTAATGAAAACTAGAGAATAAGCACCATTTAAGCAAAATGGAATTTTTAATCAACTTCAAACCACCTTTGCAAACTGGTCATTGCAAAAATGGGTTTCGTGATCACTTATGATAGCACGAGGGGCACCGAATCGGGCGAAGAGAGATTTAAGAAATTTGCAAACAACTCGTGCGTCGTTGGTGGGGAGCGCTTTTGCTTCAACCCATTTTGATAAGTAATCGACGGCCACGAGTATATACTTGTTCCCTCGTGAAGACGGGAAAGGCCCCATGAAATCGATGCCCCAAACGTCAAAGATTTCGCAAACTTGGATGGAATTTTGAGGCATTTCATCACGTTGCGAAATTTTTCCTTGACGTTGACAAGTGTCACATCGGGTGACCAAGTCATGGGCATCTCGGTAAATAGTTGGCCAATAAAATCCTGAGTCAAAAACTTTCTTGGCGGTGTAGTTGGCACCGTAATGTCCCCCGGTGGGTCCACTATGGCAAGCTATGAGGATGTCAATAGCTTCTTGGCCCGAAACACACTGCTGGATCACTTGATCCGCACATATTTTGAACAAATAGGGGTCGTCCCAAAAGTAGTGTTTAACATCCTTGAAAAACTTGTTCTTTTGTTGGGTCGACATCACCTATTAACAAATGAATTCCCCGGTGGTAATTTGCAAAATTGGAAACCACGGGGTATTAAGTCACCACAAAAAGTCAACCATATTAAGTGTATCGAGAGGACTAAATTTATTTATCTCTTTGGGTCGAGCAACATTTTCATAAGGATTTTTCTATCAGGAAAACGGTGATCGGTCGCGAGATTCTCGCTCCTTTTGTGTCAATTACTTTGAATTTGAACTCTTGAAGGAGGAGAACCCACCAGAGCAATCTCGCCTTGGAATCTTTTTTAGCAAAGAGATATTTTAGGGCGGAGTGATCCGTATACACAATGCTTTTGTTCAAGATGAGGTAAGACCGGAATTTTTCAAAGGCATACACCACGGCTAACATTTCTTTCTCCGTTGTGGTGTAATGCGATTCCGCCTTGTTCATTGTTTTACTAGCATAGTGTATAGGCCTAAAGTGTTTTTCATGACGTTGCCCCAAGACTGCACCTATGGAAAAGTCGCTTGCATCGCACATAAGCTCAAAGGGTAGGTCCCAGTCGGGGGCAATCAAGATTGGAGCTTCGGTAAGTTTTTTCTTTAACGTTTCAAAAGCTTGAATACATTCATCGGAGAAGATGAACGAAGTATTTTTCTCAAGAAGATGAGTCATCGGTCGGGAAATTTTAGAAAAATCCTTAATGAACCGTCGGTAGAAACCGGCATGACCGAGAAAACTCTGAACACCCTTAACGGTGGTGGGATGAGGTAACTTAGCAATCACATCGACTTTGGCTTTATCGACCTCAATCCCATTTTTGGAAATCTTATGGCCAAGGACAATGCCTTCCTTAACCATAAAATGACTCTTTTCCCAATTTAGACAAAGATTGGTGTCTTACACCTTTTGGAGCTTCTTGTCCACATGAGGATTAGGCATTTTCCAAATTGAATTCCAAAGACCGAAAATCGTCATGAAGACTTCCATCGTTTTTTTCGATCATATCATAAAAGATAGCCATCATACACCTTTGGAACGTGCCGGTGCATTGCATAAGCCGAAAGGCATGCGACGGTAGGCGAACGTTCCATAAGGATATATGAATGTGGTTTTTTCTTGATCATGGGGTCGATGGGAATTTTAAAAGTAACTGGAGAAAACCATCGAGAAAACCATGACGTATCGTATTCCCGTTATCTCTCAAGCATTTGATCCATAAACGGTAATTCGAAAGTGGTCTTTATGGGTGGCTTCATTTATCTTTCGGTATGTCTATGCATATAACGCTGTTCCCGTCACCATTCGAGTAGGATTACTCGTTTTCATTCATTTTCAACATACGGGTAATACCCGTATGTAGATGAGGTTCATGCGATGCTCGCTTTATCGTGACTTCAATACCTTTATGAGAGTCGGCTTTTTCATCGACAACTTAGTCTGTAAGCAATTATGACGGGGAAACTTGTCTATTCACCTCCAAATTGCGTATCAAGATGATGGGTTAGTCTTGAGTTCGACTGGGTGGTTCATCAATTGAAGATTTATCATTTTTAACTTCACAAACTTTAAGTTCTTTTCGAATTTCAGGCAAATAATTTCCTTGAGTGGGAGGGGGTAATGATGGATCATCATTGAGAAATGCTTCAAGAAGAAGAATGTCCCCCTCCGGGTTGTAATAAGAGTCATCAACTTTCGGTGAAGTTGGATCATCTTCAAGAGCAAGGAAAGCGTCGACTTCCTCGAGAAGAAAATCACTATCCCCGAAGGGAGTGAGGGTCGGAGAAGAGGTAGAAACGATCGGGTCATAATAAGGAGTGGAATTGCCACTCGCGATCACATCGGAGAAATCGAGAAATTCTTGAGAATACTCCTCATAAGCCATATCAATAACGTCGATTCGGTTAATCGAATTATCATCATAATTAGAGGAGTATCTCAAAGTTTGATCAAGATTGAATGTTACGGCTTCTTTTCCAACACGAAGAGTCAATTCTCCTTCGTAAACATCAATCAAAGCACGTCCGGTCTATAAGAAGGATCTCATGAGAATTAGGGGAACTCAGGGATCGGCATCAAAGTCTACGACTACAAAGTTGGTCGGAAGAGTGGAAATTCTAATTTTAACGTAGAATCTTCGCGATTACCCGATCGGTTGGGGAGATCGATCGGGCCGCAAGTTCAAGAGTCATTACAAATGTAGGAGTGACGCTCCGGAAAGAGAAAGCTTTTTCACACATGGTTAATGGCCATGAGATTTATGCTTGCGCCAGATCGGCCAAGGTAGGATTCTTCTATTCAGGGGGAAAATCAATTGTGATGAGAAAATTTGTCGGGGTCTCCTAGTTTTTCGGGTAACTTTTTGAGGAGAACCGCCGAGCAATGCTCATTCAACGGAGTTCCAGCCAATTCAAACAATTTTTCTTTGTTACTAATCAAACTCTTAAGTGTTACAGGAAACTTAGGCATGATAATTAAAGCATCCACGAAGCTAATGTCGAAATGCAAATCTTGAAAGATTTGGTAAAATTTCTCAATTTGATTGTTAGCTTTTTTACGGATCTTTTGGTCATTAAGTCTAGACTGATATGGAATTGATGGTTTTGGGTTAGGATTTGGAGCACTAAAATAAGTAACAACGGGCTCAGAATTTGGTACTTGGGGTTGAACTTGGACAACCAGAGGTTGGACGTCTTTGGTACTTCCGTTATTAGTAGGAGGCACCGTGTCCTTTGTCACCTCGGTTTCACGTTCCACTACTTTAGGAGGAGAAGAAGTAGTAGGAATCGTGGGTCCTTGATAAGCAACACCGCTTCGGGTGGTAATACCCTTTAAATCTACCTTCGGGTTAGTAATGGTATTACTAGGGAGTGTCCCTGAACCTGAAGTAGAAGCGGTATTGGAATTCACAAACTTGGAAAGCATGTCCGTTAAATTGGTCATTTGATTTTGCAAGTTTTGATTTTGATTTTGCATATTTCTCATAACTGCATCATTAGCTTTGACGTAGTTTTGAAAATCATCCTTGGACACACCTTGTGTTTGCGGAGCCGGAGCTTGGTAAGGTGGAGCTTGGTGAACCGGGGGTTGATTAATCGGAGGTCGATAAATTTGGCCTTGGTTGTAATTATTCCCCCGGTTTTGGTTGTAACGGTTTTGGTTATTTCCTTGGTTTTGTTGAACGGGAGGAAAACCGGGAGGTCGAATTTGATTAGCAATCGGGGCTCGGTAACCGGTATTTCCTTGATTGAAATTAGCCGCGGCGGCTTGGGAAACATATTCTTGAATATTGTCACGATAAACGTTGCCATCGGTGGCGGGACAATTTCGGTAAGAATGAGCACCACCGCAAGTTACACAACTTTCCTCGACCGCTTTTACGGGAGCGGGAGCTTGGGATTGGTTTTTCTTATCGAGAAGTAAGGCTTTCACCATATCTTTAAGTTCGGCAACATCGGGAGAAATACCGGGGGTAGAATTGCTCGTACTCACTTTGGCAACAACCGGTTTGTTACGTGAATTGCGAAGTTTGGATTTGCTCTCAATGATTCTTAGGCAAACCCGAGGCATTTTATCCAAAAAATTACCACCCGCGGCGGAATTCAACGAATCTTGATCATTAGAGTTCAAAGCATTATAGAAAGTATCGAGTTGATGTAATTCCGAAAATCCATGATGTGGGCATGCCCGAAGAAGATCATTGAATCGGTCCCATGCCTCGTAAAAAGTTTCATCAAATCGTTGTTGAAATCTCGTGATTTCATTTCGAAGGTTTGTTATTTTAGAAGGAGGGAAGAATTTGTTAATGAATTTCGAAACAAGATCATCCCATGTAAGAATCAATCGAGGGGGTTCTTTTTCAAGCCAAATCCGGGCGGTACCCTCGAGGGAAAATGGGAAAAGCATGAGCTTAACCGACGTACTCGGGACGTTCAGGAACTTCATCGTAGAAGTGATCTTGTTGAAATATCGAATGTGAGCATGAGGGTCTTCTTTGTCATGTCCAAAAAATTGTTTATTTCGGACAAGAGTAAGCAAACCATGCTTAAGCTCAAAGTTGTCCGCGGAGATCTCAGGAACAATGATGGCATCCTCGTAACCCTCGGTGGGTGCTTCTAGCAATTGAGCCATAGTACGATTATCGGCCATCGTAACTACGGGAGGAGCTTGATTTTCAATTGGTTCCACAAGATTAAATGGTTCAACAAAAGTCGGTGGGACTTGTTGTTGTTGACGGTTAGAATTACAGGATTAAGAACGAGTGCGCATGCACTAAAATGTAAAAAGAAAATTTATACTATTTTTTTTTTTGTATATATATATTTTTGGTTTTTCAACAATGTATTCACAATGTATTTTAATAACGGACAATGAGATAAGACACTTAAACCTAATAATCAACTCGCTTCTCGGTAGCTCTTCAAAGATAAAAACGCACAAAGGAGTGGAGGAGTAGGAAAGCGCGAAGCTATTAAAAACCTTTCTCCTTTAGGGTCGTAGTTCCTTGGAATGACCCGCCTTATACCCCTCTTAGAGTTTGTTTAGATTTCAAAGGTGAACCGTACCTCGCGAGAGACACAAAAGGTAAGTTTTTGATCTTTGGTTCGGGAACTTATTAATGATAATACTTTAATTGAAAGTATTATATTGATGGTGAATTTTATTTCTTTTTAGGACAATTTTTTTAAACTTTTGTTTTTTTTGTTTTTTTTATATTATATATATATAATAAAATAAAAATCGTTTAGTATTTTTTTTATATAAAATAATATGGAAATAACTTCACACGGAAGGATCTTCAAAGCACAAATCTTCAAACGCAACAACAATCGTATACAATCCTCCCCGACAGCGGCGTCAAAATTGACAGTCGAGAGTCGTTTTGATAATCGATGCTTGAATGAAACAAGATTTTGATTGGTTTCTAATCTACGGGATAAATCTAAGGCAATTTCAAACTAAATAACAATTAAGGCACACCATATTTAACTAAAAGCAAAACAGGTAATCATAAAAGTGACTAAAAAACCCTACTTTATCAGAAATTAAGTCCTAAAATGATCTTTTTTTTACTTTTATAAGTCTAAATTGTCTAAAATGCTAGAAAAAGAAAAAATAAACAAAAACGAGTGATTAAGCTTAAAAACACAAAAAACTGTGACGAGGTTTCAATTCGCTTTAAAAAATCAAATTTTGCAATTTTAACCCTACGAAAGCAAATCTAATTTTTTTTATTTTTTTTTGTCCTAAAGTCTAATGTTAAAAGAAAAATTTCTAAAAAAGAATTTATATTTTTTTGACTTTTTTAAAATTTTTTATGAATTAAAAACGATTTTAATGAAATTAAATGATTAAAAATACTAAACTAATTCTAAAAATTCTGAAAAAATTAGCAAAAGTGCATTGAGCAGTGAAGAATCAATATAAATATGGTGGTGAAAAGATTATCAAATAGCTTGTAAAATAAGCTAAAAAGTTATTTTAGGGGGGGGACAAATTAGTCTCAAAATGTCTATAAATAATAGATTTTGCAACTTAAAACCGAAAAAGACCCAAGGGCGAGTGGTAGTGTGTGTGATGTGTAAAACGTTTGGTGAGTAGGGTAGAGGTCCCGGGTTCGAGCCTTGCTCACCTAGGGCTTCCCCTAATCCTAAACGTTTTTGTTTTCCATTTTTTTTACAACTTTTTAGAGGACTTAAAAATAAGCAACTTTAACAAAACCACTTTTTTATAAGCCAAAAATAAGCACAAAATAAGCTAAAAAGGTGACAGATTAAGCTTAATTACACTAAGTCTAAAATGGCTAAATGTTAAGCACTTTAAGCACTAATAAGAAAATGTAACTAGAAAATAAGCTAAAGCAGGAACTTAACTACACCTAATAAGCACTTTTGAACAAAATTAAGCAACTACAATAAGCTAGAATGACAGTTTACTTAAAAAGCTATAAAACTTAAGGTTTTTAAGCTAAAAAGCAAATAAGCTCTAAACTAAAGGAAATAAGCTAAAGTGGGCTTAAACTAACCTAATAAGCTATACTAAGCCTAAAATAAGCAAATGCAATAAGAAAATAAGCCTAAATAAGCAAAATAAATTTTTTGGCCAAACTATTAAGCAAACAGCCAAAAAGGACTTTTCTAGCTTAAAAATAAGCTAGCAAACAGATCCTTATGGCTTAGTGGCTTATACCGCTAAAAAGCATGGCCAAAAAGCTACTTAAAAAAACACAATCAAAAGCATTTTGAAATTCAAAAAGCACTTAAAAATCTTTAATGGAAAGGCTAGTTCACACAGATTCAACACTGAGAAAAAATTTTGCAATCTTAACAAAACCAACTTTTGAGCTTAAAAATAAGCACTTAAACAGAACCTTGTGAACTTATAACCTACAAACAGATTGAGATTTAACCTCGAAGAGCTTATATCAAGAATCAAAAGAGAGTTTGAAATTCACAATAAGCCATAGAAAGCAAATGAAAAAGCAATTTCTCAAAATTTTCAATACTTAGCAAATTTTGACAGACTTTGGGCAAAAATGCAAAACAACAATGCAGGCTATAAAGCTTATGGTTTCTAACCTCTTTTAACACTTAAACAAACTCTGAACAACACAAAAATTAAAGATTTAAGGCACAATCAAATAAAAAAAAATTAACAATAAAATGAGCTATAAGCTCACAGATTCAAACCACAAACTCTTAAAACCTTAAAAATGAGGATTTTAACACTTAAAAACTTAAACAAGCTGAATCTTAGGACTAATCTAAGCTAAACTAAACTGGCCTAAGAGTAAAAACTCATTTTGACCCATTTTTACCTTCAAAAACAGTTAAACCAAACACCCCTTTAAATCCTCATTTTTACTTTTTAAACTGATTTAAAGCCTCAATTTCAAAGAACCAGATATTACATAAAGCTTACATAAAACATTATTAAGCAAATTTCATCCCACCCAAATAAGCATTCCAATAGGCTGAATTCAGATTATGCTACTTAATATAGCTATGTTAGACAGAATTAAGAAAACTTAAACAAAAATGATTTGCAAACTACAAGCAGGCATACTTAAGCATTCAAATAACTATCGAACAAGCTTAAATAAGCAGCAATAAGCAAGAGAAAAGAACAATAGTAGTTTAATTGTCAAAGAAGTAAAACTTGGAAAAAGAAACTTACAAAGGCCTTGCTTAAACCGGGGAAAATGAGCTCAAAAAAGCTTATCTACAAGCTCTAGCTTATCAAAAAGATAAGTGTAAGTGTCCATAAAGCCCAATCAAATTTGCTTATATCATTAAGCTGTGGTATTTGAGGGTGGATATTTTTTTTTATTTTTTTTTTGTTAAAAATTTTCTTAAATGACTTTATATTAAAATGAAAAAGGATTAATAATATGCTTAAAATAAGAGCTTAAAACAGCTTGTGAAATGCTTCTACAATAGGGGGAAATTCAAGATAATTAAAAACTCAAATTCTCATTAAAGATTAAAAAGTTTACAAGGCTTGGAAATTGAAAGACAATAATTTAAATGACCTAAAAATAAGCTAAAAATTACATTAGGTGAAAAACTTAAGTAAAAACTAACTGCATCAAGGGCTTACAATTGAGCTTTATTTATACTAAGCAAATGAAGGTTCTAGGTGTGTGCTTTCTTTGTGAGAGATCCTACGGGTGTGTTTGTTGTGTGAGAGGGATCCAAAGACTCATCATAGCCATTGAAATTGAGTAGTGGCCAAGTCACTTGATCTCAGCCCTTCATTTCTTGTCCTGTTCCTTGGACGAATGGAAATGCTAAAGATTGCCAAGGTGTCATGTGGTGGGATAAGGTTGGTCGACATAGGGGAGAAGAAAGGGGAATAGTGCTTTGTCTGGTAGTGAGGACAGGACATACTCAGTTGTGGGAGATAAACAGTGTTTCGCGCCTTATTTAAAGATAGGGAAAAGGGCAAGAATGGTCCCTGAGAGTGTATATAACTATTTCAATCATAGTCCTTGAGTGGTGCATCTTTGGTCCTTTTTGTTATATTGATGTTTGCACTGTTAGTCCTTAAAGGACTAACGGTGTTAAGGTTAAGGGGGGTTGTGTTAACAGGCTTGTTATAAAGGGGGTTGGGTTTGGGCTTGTTTGTTGGGCCAATTATAAAATAAAAAGGGCTTGGGTTTTTTATAAGGTTTGAGGTTTGTAACATATAAGTGGGCTGACCCGGGCCAACTAGGTGGGTACGGGTGGGCCTACTTTTGACAATTTAGGATTTTGGGTTCGGTTTTCGATGCTTTTTCCACTGCCACTTCCCGGGGTTGACTTTGACTTTGAATTTTTTGTTGACTTTGACTTTGTCTTTTTGACTTCTCACGGTCTTTTCGTTCTCGTGCTCGGTTTTGTCGTTTTGGCTTCGATTTTGTCCTTTTCTTGGATATCCGTTACCTGCATAATACAAATGCAAAACATACAAATACAATGTATTTTTGGTACGTTTTTGGTCATTTAAGTCCATTTTTAGTGGTCAAAGGTATGTGTAATTAAACACATACCAAGATGCCTTTGGGACTTTGAGATATTTGTAATCCTAAAAAATGGGACATTTTCCCCATCATCGACATCTTGAACTTATTGGTCATCTGATTAGCAAACTCATCACACATGGCAGTATTAGTTGATGCAAATATTATATCGTCAACATAAATTTGTACCAGTAATATGTCATTTCTAGCATGCCGTGTGAAGAGTGTTGGATCAACTGCACCTTTGGAGAATTGTTGAGAGATGAGGAAGCTTGACAACATATCATACCATGCACGTGGTGCTTGTTTTAGACCGTAAAGAGGCCTTTTTGAGTTGTACCACATGCGATGGGTAGTCTCTGTTCAAACAAATCCTTCTGGTTGAGAAACATAGACCTCTTCTTTGAGCTCGCCATTCAAGAAAGCCGTTTTGACGTCCATTTGGTAGATTGTCATATTCTTGTGAGCGGCATTTGCTACGAAGATACGAATGGCCTCTATTCTAGCAACCGGTGTAAATGATTCCTCGAAATCGATACCTTCTTCTTGTCTAAATCCTTGAGCAACTAGTCGAGCCTTATTCTTTAGTACCCCACCAGATTCATTTGTTTTGACCTTATAAATCCATTTGAGTTTGATCAAGAACACGTTATCTGGACACGACACCAATTCCCAAACTTCAAGTCTTTCAAATTCATGAATTTCTTCTTGCATTGCATCGATCCATGATGGTTCGGTCATTGCTTGTTTGAAGTTCTTTGGTTCTACTGAAGTTAGGAAGGAATCAAAATAACACCACATGGCATCAGTTTTGAGTTGCTTTCTCATAGATACAGAGCGAGAAGGATCTCTGATTTCATTTGCTATTGGATGGTCCTTAGTCGTCTTCCAAAGGTATTCAAATTGGAGGTGTTGATTTGTTTTTATTCGATGATGATCCTTGAGAAGTTGAGTCTTCATTAGGAGATTCATTAAGTGGATCATCATGAAAAGTTAGTGTTTTTGGTGATTCTTCAAAACCTTGAGAAATGTTTGGAGAATGTTCTTGTTCTTGTGATGAGGGAATACTTGTTGAGGGAGCATCCTGGATCAATGGAAGTTGACCCAGGAGAATCATGCTAATAACTTCAGACTCGTGGAGCAGCAGCTTCTGGAATTGGTAGAAACAGCAATTGTTGGAGGGATAAAGTAATTCATCGAAACATTGGTTGATATAAAGATCCTAATCATCTCTTATTGGTGGCAAGCAAGGCTGTTGACTAATAGGATTTGAACCGAGTCCTGTACTGGATGTAGCAGGAATCATTCTTTGAAGCCCGGGTCCTGAACTGAATTATTCAGAAGCCATTGTTGTTAGCTCATCGAACATTACATGAATTGTTTCAGTAATTATCTAGGACCTTCTGTTGTAGATTCTGAACGCTTTTTTTGCAGGCGCGTAAACAACAAAAAATCCAATGTCTGTTTTTGCATCAAATTTATCCAGATCCTCATGGTCATTGCTAGGATAGCAGTCGTGGAACCTAAGACATGCGAAAAAGAATGATAAGTCCGGTTTCTTGTCTTGCATAAGCTCGTATGGAGTTTTGTTATATTAGAGGCGTATCAAAGAACGGTTTTGGGTATAACAAGATGTATTGATAGCTTCGGCCCAGAGAAATAATAGAGCTTTAGAAAATATTAGCATTGTTCTAGTAGCTTCAACAAGAGTCCGATTTCGCCTTTCGACAACACTGTTTTGCTGAGGAGTGCGAGCTACAGAAGTTTGATGCGAGATGCCAACATTTTCACACCATTCACGAAGTGTCTGATTGACAAATTCGGTTCCATTATTTGTTCGAACATTCTGGACTGTAGCTTTCAAATGAACTTGAATATTTTTGATGCATTTGATGATGGCCGCAGGAGCTTCATCGGTTGTCTTCAAAAATCTAACCCAGTTAAATCTTGAGTAATCGTCAACTATCACTAAGATATACCTTTTCCCGTTAATACTAGCCACACACATCAGGCTACACAAATCCATATGCAAAAGATATAGTTTCTCTTAGTTAGTGTCTTCAGCTTTGGGTTGATGAGAGGTTTTCTTGCTTTTCCCTAATGCACATGTTGAACACAAATGATCTTTCTAAAATTTAAGCCTAGGAATTCCTCTTGCAAGACCGTCTTTAGCTAGCTTGTTCAAAGTACCGAAGTTAAGATGAGATAACCGACAGTGCCATAACCAGCTCTTAGTCTTTGACGCTTTAGATAGAAGACAGATCAGAGATGACTTAAGCATGTCATCAAGAGAAATCGTGTACAAATTTGTGTCACGGGACCCTAAAAGTAGATCAACACCTTCTAAATTGCGAATAAAGCAAGTGTTTTTCCGAAATGCAACTTTAAGATCCGCATCACAAAATTGGCCAACAGAAAACAAGTTATGTCTAAGTCCCTCAACGTAGTAAACTCTTGAGATAATAACGTTTCCCAGCTGATAGTCACCATACCCTATAATTCTTGCAATCTGGTCGTTCCCGAATCTAACAGTACCCAAAAATTTACTGACAAAGTTCTTGAGCTAAGAGCGATTCTCTGTCATGTGTTTTGAACATCCGGAGTCCAGATACCAGATTACAATCTTGACAACCTGTCATGACAAGAAAAGAAGACGATGGAATATATGTAGCATTGGACCCCAAGTTTGATTGGGTTCCGAGTGGTTAGCATTCTTAGATTCTACAATCTTAGCTATTTTACTCGAACCTATGTGTTTAACATTTTTAGGTTTCCTGCTATAGACTTTTAACTCTGGTTTTTGTATATCATCTAAGTGGGAAATGGTTTGCTTAGGAAGCACTACATTAGTTGAGGTGAACCTAGTTAAAAGGCACGAGTTACCAACTATAGTAAAGTTCCGCCTGTTGGTTTCCACTTAAATCCTACTTCAATGAATACATGACCCGTAGGTTTCCAAACATTTTGATTTTTATGTTTCTTAGCAGATTTAGTATGGTTATTCCCATTTTACACAAGATCAAGAAGATATTTATCATGAAT
>BQNB010148383.1:0-16308 GCA_026074375.1 Tanacetum coccineum | reverse complement strand
TTAGCTTGTTTTAAGTGTAAACCTAAGTCCTCTTTACGCACAATCGTTTTCTAGGCACCTCACGACTTGCATCATTCGATGTCTATACAAAATAAACGGTGTTCGACATATAAATGAAACATACGCGACATATATAACTAGTCTTATATTAAATCGACATAAGTAGAATCATTTAGACTTACAAGGGTCCTATGGCGATTTATGGCGTGCGAGATGAACACCCCGACACCCAAACGTGTCTATAACTTCCAAGTTATTGATACCCAAGCTTCCTAGTTTATTTCCCAAACTCCTTAGCTCGTGCTTCCCTCTAGGTCCTTATGCTCGATCTTTAAAGACTTCCTTGTGTTCTTAGAGTAAAATTTGGTCGTGTAGGGTTCGGTTAAAACGTATACCGATTGAAATAGGAGGAAAGAGTGTATGTGTTTATTGTTTGAGTGAGCTAGAGTTGTAAGAGTGTTAAATGGTGAGGCTAAGTGAGTATTTATAGGGAAAATGCTAGTTACATCTTCTAGTCACATAAACAAACCCAAACCGTGCCCTAAAGGGTGGTTTTAAGGGGTTCTAGTTACTTACACATGGTATTATGTTAAACCACCTAGTACATTTCCTTAATTGCTCAATCTAAGTACAAGATTATGCTAGGATATGGGATCTTATGGTTTTTGGTGTTCCTCTCTTGATAACCGCGGCACCAAGAGGTTCAAAGAAGTATTGGGCTATTATCCAATGTGTCAAGCACCATTAGGGGACCATTAGGACACCAATTTATTACCTAGTGTATGTACATGTACTTGTTAAGGATCATTAGATTGATTTGCTAGCAATAAAAATCACCAAGGACGATTTTTATGCAAGTTACTTGCCCACATTCGGCATTAAAGGGGTCTAAACACAAGACTTGATTAAATTTTGTGTTTAGGCTTTCAAAGTGGGTATTGGTGTGAGTCTAGGTAAGTCTAGGTATTTCCGGGGTGCGTCCAAATGTATTTTATCGCGAAACGTAACCCTTTTACGTGACCAATAAAAATAAAATATGCAAAGTACATAATTATTCTATTCTCAAAATATTTATTCCTTACTTGTTGAAGTAAACTCTTACTTTATTTGGTGATCGTTGTACATTTAATGTGATAATTTTTCATATTTCGTACTAACGCGTTAGAAAGCTTTAAAAGAAAATATAGAACGTTAAACGCGTATCGGGCTAAAATAAATAAGTGGGAGTCATGTAATAAAGGTTGTATACAATTGGACACGAAAATGAGAAAAGTATACAGGTATTCCACAGGGTCCACACTAATCATCTCAAATTACTTTGAAGGATATCTAGAGAAATATTTTGATTGATTAATAAAAATGCCTGCCCCCGAGATTTTAAGAAACCATTGTAATCCTAGTAAAAAACATTTTGGTCCCAATCATTATGTGACATTTTGAAATTTTAGAACTCAATCTACATTGAAAATATGTCACAGTCTTTAGGGTCAGTTGAGGCAAATATGATATCATCTACATAAATTTGAACAAGAAGAATATGTTTTGCTTGTTTCCGATTGAAAAATGTCAGTTCAACTGCACCCTTGTAAAAACTTATTTGTGTCCAGTAAGGGCGAAGCCGTGACAGAGGTGTCATACCACGCTCGATAGAGCTTGCTTTAAGAGGCCAGTATCGATGAGCCTTTTTCAGACGATAGAAGCATGTTATCGGGATGATCGATATCACTGAAACTTCTTGGTTGGAGCAAACTAAACTTGCTTATCCTTTAAGCTATGCCATTAGAGGAATGCTGTCTATACATATATTTGATAAATATGGACCCCATGTTTTTTACTGGCGGCAATGGCGATGTAAGATCTATAGTCCTCGATTGGGGGGCGGGGGAGCACTCGTGTGAAAGTATTCCTCGAAGATCAATTCCCTCCTCTTGTCATGACCCTTGCCACCAACGCGTATGCCTTTTTTTCAGAACTCACGGGTGGTAGCTCAGTCAAGCTTAAGTTGAGTAAATCCAGCTGAAATCTATAATCATGTCCAGCGGAGACGGATCATGTGGTACTAATTCCCATACTTAAAGTCGATAAAATTCGTGAATCTCATCTTGCATGGCTTGAAATCGGCAATCTTTAGTTATGGCATATTTGAAGTTCTTTGGTTCGACTTTTGACAGTACAGAAATATACAAGCACCACAAGGCATCGGTTGCAAGTTGTTTTCTGGTGGATACCGGTCGAGAGGGATTGCCAATGACATTATCAAGCCGGGTGATCCTTGCTTCATTTTCCTTATAAGATGGAATAGTGTTTGATGTAGACATGCGTTGAATCCTTTGAACTAACATCTCCGAATGATGAACGCTCAGAACTAGGTTTCGAGCAAACGCCTTACTTAATGGATTGGTTGTCAACAGTTATAGCAAAAGATTGTCTTCACAGATTAGTAGAAACCCACAGCAACGCCATGTTGTTAACTTGGAGATTGTAATGCCGAAGATGACAGTGAATGACTTAGAGAAGGTGCATCTTGATCAATGGTAGTAGAAGAAGGTGTACCGGCTGAATTGACTGGAACTGGAACTGATGGAGCAGGAGAAATCGGTCTTTCAACACGAGGAGGTTCTAGGTATTCATCGAACATCGGTTGGAATAAAATCTCCAGTTCTTTATTTGTTGGGGGTACATAAGGTGCTGCAGGAACCGGATTGGGTACGAGCCCTGAACTTATCTATCCAAGCATCAGAGAACTTAGGTAGCGGGACCCGAACTGATTTCACAGGAGCCAATGGCTCAGACAGCTATAGAATTAAGACAGAATATTTTCAGATTCGTCCGGTTCGTTTATTGTAGATTCTCTCTCCCTATAACCCTTCCTGCTTGGTGGCATAACCAACGAAAATTCCCGAAATATCAGCTGATTGGTTTTGTACTTATTCAAAATCCTTCAGTGCATGTCCATATGTAGAGTAACAAAGAGCACCGAAGACTCGGAGAAAGGTAAGATCAGTGTTGTTCCTAACTCAAAATCTATTCTTTAGTTTGTAAATATTATGTTACTTTGGATAAATCCAAAATAACAATGTTAGAAACTTTGTGAATACTAAAGAGTATGCGGAATCTACTCTTTAATACTTAGAAGAAATATCAATAAAACAGTAAACTTGAATGAACAATGATATAACCAAAAAGCTTCAATATTATTATGATGAATAATACGAGTACTCTGTCTAGTACTAGGGTTTACAACCTTGAAGCTATGTATGCAACTCTATGAATGAGATTACAATAACCAAAACCTAGGATCTCCTTTTATACACCAAGGAGTCCTTTACAAGATAACCAAACCGAATCTTTTGAAGATACTAAGATCTCAATAATTCTAATCATATACATATCATTCCTAACTTTATAAGAATAAACAATTGGAATAAGTCTATACATATCTCATCACAAAAAAACGTCATTATCTTCATGCGAGTACATTATCGTCCTTCTGGCAGACTTAATTCCTTACAGCATATTTAAGGATCTCTTCAGCATATTAAGTTAGTACTATTGCTCGTACTAACTTTTACTACTATCAGTAACTACTATTTAGTACTGATAGTTATAATCTTATCAGTACAAACTATTGTAAACTTGCAGTACTAAGTTGAACCCTCAAAATAAACTTTTGTAGAAGCCCTTAATTCCCAACAATCCTACCCTAAACTTTTGATTTACCTCTAAATCATCAAGTTTCTTAAATTAAACCTTTTTGAGAGGATTCTTCCAAACACTCTTCTACTTTTCAATCTGTGATCTAGTAAATCTGAGAAGCTCAAAATCCATTTCACTTTCATTGTCAACCTCTAGCTTCCCACTCAGCATTCTTGAAAGCATCTCTTGAGTAAGAGGATATGTCTTCTCTACCAGCATGTGAAATATATTTGCCATATCCATCCAGTAATAACGAAGAATTCCACATGAATCAAATATCTCCCGCTGATCAATGAGTAATCCTGTTAAGCTTTCCAACTTCCAAATCTTTACTTAGTATCAAAGCACAAGTAAAGAGATCCCCCAAAGTAATCTGTCAAATCCTTCTGGGCTGCAGTCACAAACCTTCTTTAACAACTAAATAAATCTAACCATCTTGCTAATAAAAATCATCATGCATCTCTTGTAAATATCTTGTAAAATTTTAGTACTTCCATAAGCTCTGATATCTCATAATACATCTGTCTTCGAAAAGCACATGTGTCTTCCAATTAACTATTAGATACTTTGTAGCTAATGATTCAACACTTACAGCTACATCATCTCCTGGAATTATATCCAATTGAGCTCTAAGCTTTTATTTCTCAGCATCATCCTCCATCTTTTATCTTTTATAACTCCTTCTTCACTTTGCTTTTTCACTTGCTCTTTTCTTACAAGTGTTTTCTTTCACATGCCACCACCCTTACTTTTCACTACCGTAATTTACCTTATCAACTGATGCCATAGGTACAAACATTTTACCCAGTTTTTGTATGTTTTTGTCAAGACTTAGCTTCTGAATCTCTTCATAACTCTTTCCTTTCAGTTGATTGTGTTTGTATCCACCCATATTCTTCAGGTATGTACACATTCTATTCCTCATCTGAGTTTTGGTGGGTGGTTTACTCTTTTGCTCTGTTGCTCTCTGTGTTGCAAAGAACCTTTTTCTTTCTGCTATCATCTCCACTAACAGTCTTGATTTTTCTTCAATAGAGTATAGTTCTTGTTCCTCAGTTTGGACTCTTGCAGCTAATTGCTCATCAGCTTCAATCATGGCTTGAATGTTATCCATTTCATCATATATAGCTACTCTGCTAGCTTTTCTTGTGCAGCTCTTTCTTTTTGCAGTCTTTTAAATTCAGCTTGTTCTTTAGCATGGAGTCTGAGAGCCAATTCTTCATCACTCTGAATCTGGTCCTTCTTCTTTAATGGCTTCTCTGGTTCAGTCATTATGGCTTTTCCCTTGTCTTTTGCTGAAATCTTTGAAACTGGTGGTGAAATAACCTCTCTTCTTGCAACTTCTTCAGGATCTTGAAAAGAGATACCTCTTGCTTTTGGATTTGGTGACTTTTTCTTTCCACTCTTCAAAAGATCCACAAGTGCTTCAACAAGTGTTACATCCATATCTGGTTCAGCAGTACTAACTTCTTCACCAGCAGTTGTAGCTGGTTCAGCAGTAGTAATTGAAATACTTGGTCCTGTAAATCCTTCTGGGTAGTCATATACACCAGTCTCATACATAAGATCTTTATCACTCCTCCCCTGAGTCTGTGCACCCATCTGAACTAAAGTGATTCCCTTATCTTCATCAATCTGAGCAATCTTCCTCCCCTGTTTAGAAGGATCCTCCAAGTCATCTTCATCATCTGAAATAACAAATCTGACCTTTCTTCTAGCTTTGATTGACTTTACTTTGTGCTCCAACTTCTTCACCTTCATGATGAGCTTAGTGTAAGCAGCACCATATGTCTGTTTTGTCTGCTTTAAGTCAGATTCCAAACTTTCCACTTTCTTGGATAATGAGGTACAAAGAACCGTCAATTCATTCAGTGTCAAACTGCCCTTATCACTTCCAAGTGAGTGAACCCTTGGGAGAGGTGAATCATGGGGCATTGGAGCAGCCTCTTCACCAACATGGGTTGTTGGCATAGATGGTGATGAAGTTGGTGGTTGTGAGGTGGATGGAGCACTAGTGGGTGTGTGATGGGACTCAACTGGGATTGTTGATCCTTCACCTTGTAAAGTCTGACCCTGAACAAGCATTGTTTGAAACAATGGAGTGTCCACCCCAGTATATCCCTTGGAAGCTCTTTTCATATTGCTAAACATTTTTTGAGTAATATAAATTCTTTTATGGAGTAGAAGCAATCTCTTGTGCTTGTTCAAAAAGATTTGTATAAATCTTGGATACATCAAAACTTTGTCTTACTGCCTAAGTTTTTCACCATGGCCTCAAAAATCAATTTGGAAAAATTAAAGGTTCTATTTGTGGCCAAGCAAATTATAGCAGTTGCTATATTGCCAGTTGCTATATTGCTACTAAACTGTTCCCAAACAGTTTT
Organism: Tanacetum coccineum; assembly: GCA_026074375.1. Classification (NCBI taxonomy): domain Eukaryota; kingdom Viridiplantae; phylum Streptophyta; class Magnoliopsida; order Asterales; family Asteraceae; genus Tanacetum; species Tanacetum coccineum. Next base: position 10,228 of record BQNB010148383.1, on the reverse strand, counting down.
CTTAGAACTTAAGCAGTGAAGGATGGTATGAATTAAAAATTTCCACTGAGGGAAAAAGTGTCCCTTTTGAAAAGTTAACAGTTCAGAGTTAGACACATACCTTATAAGAGCAAGTTGCTCAAAAATTTCTATAGTAGATAAAGTACTAATACCATCAGAATCTTCTAACTTGAGATGTCTTCTAATAGAGGCCTCAAAAACAACCTTGACTTTCCCATCTATTGTAGCAGTAATACCCATGTCTTCAACCTAATGTGCTTGCATAAGCATTTGCTAAAACCTGCACTATAAGAGGAAACAAGATATTAGGTTTTCAGTAGGGCATACTTAATATGACTTGCAGTGAGAAAATCAATTCCATTAACTTCTGTAAGTAGGCAATCATGTTGTGCTTGTCGCAAAAGTCTAAATTCGCCATTTGATGTAAAGAGAGTTAATTAAGGTTCTGGAATATGATCGTGGATGAGAGTATGTGTGTTGATAGGGGTAATTGAGATAAGAGAGAGTATTTAAGGTTTTTAATTGGACCAACTGAATAAAATTTGTACTTATCTTGAATAAATCTTATGAATTTATAGAAAGATCACGAATTCTCCAATTAGTCAAACCTATAGACGAAGTAGTTGGCGGAAATTTCGCAACGGCTATATTTAGTGAAGGAAATTTTGTTATACCTCAAACAGTACAAACTCCCACCCAGCAGTGGCAAAATTTAGCCTAACAGTACTAATTTTTAATCCACAACAGTAGTTTATTTGGGTGTTGGGGGGGTTTTAATTTGTTTTAATTGTTTAAAAAATTTTATTGTGGGGTGTGTGTGGTTGTTTATAAAACAGCCAGCATACCTAATAAATGCCCATAGTAACTAACTTGAGAATACCAGTTGTAACCTCAATTTCGTCCAAAAAGCATTTCCATTACTAATTTTGACTCTCACAATCTTTCTTTCAGTTTTATTCTCACTTTTCTCTTAATTCTTTTTCTTACTTAATCACTCTTTCTGTTTTTATATTAGACATCTCTCTTTCTGTTTTTCAGCTCACTAATTCTCTCTTTTCTTTTTCTCACCAATTCAGATAGTTTTGTACAATGTGCCATCAATTCCATTAGTTTCATACTGTCCTCCCCACTTCCAAGTGTGTTAACTCTTAAGAGAGGTGGATCATTGGACTATTTAGATGCAGCCTCAAACCTAGTTTGAGCATCTGCAACCCCAATATGGTAACTTGGCACCTGGGACCACTACCTGAACTAGTTCCCTAAGGACTTGGCTTATTAAGTGTTGCCATAGATTGGGTTATATTGATGTTACCACTATCCTGCTTTGCTTCTAAGCTAGAAGTAGTAGTGGCAGCCCTTTCCATTCTGTCACCCAACTCCTAATGGATAACCTCATCACCAACCTTTACAAGGGGACAACTAGACTGAGGTATCTTAGTGTCCCGACCTCTTTTGAGTTGCCTAAGTGTTTGATTCATCACACACATTTGTTTGATGTTACATGTCCTTTCATCCATTCTTGACTGCATAGTGACATTATTAGCCTCCCCTCAATACAATACCATATACTCAATATGCTTAGCCTGTAAATGTTAGTCCGAAACAAAGAATAAACTATCCAAAGTATTTTCTTGTTTAACATTATTAATTATGACTAACAGTTTTAACTAGCAGTTTTAAGTATAACTAGCAGTACTAATTATACTTAGCAATACTAATTGACAAAAATAACAGTACTAATCCTATACAAATATTACAAAGACACAAGGAGATTAAAATTCTAAGGATTTAGCATTCCAATACTTGCAACCAAGTACTGAAACCTTCCAACATCTAAAGCTTTTGTAAATAAGTCTACAAAATTGTTATCTGTATGGATTTTAACCACTTGAATTAACTTTTTATCATAGCAGTCTCTTAAAAAATGAAATCTAATCTCAATTTTGTTTTGTTTTAGTATGTGAAACAGGATTATTAACATTACATATAGTACTATTATTGTCACTATTAATCATGGTGTGCATAAAATTATACCCATAATCTAGCATTTGATTCTAAATCCAGAGTACTTGCCCACAGCAACTAGTAGCAGCCACATATTCAGCTTTTAGTATAGAGGTGGCCACACAGTTTTTGCTTCTGCACACATGATATCAATCAGCATCATAGAACTGACAAAAAAAAAACTCCATTTGTTGATTTCCTAACTAAGCTTTGACTCTACATATCACTATTAGAATATGCCACCAGATCAAAGGGAGAATTTCTAGGATACCAAAGGCCTAGATTAGGTTGGCCTTTTAGGTACCTAAAAATCCTTTTTACAGCATGTGAGTGTAAAACTTTAGGTGTAACTTGGAATCTGGCACATGCATATACTGCAAACATAATGTCTGGTCTAGATGATGTAAGATACATCAATGATCCAATCATGGATCTGTAGAGATGAACATCAACATCATCACCATCTGAGTCCTTGAGCAAAGGCTTTTCTGTATCCATTGGGTGCTAGCTGTCCTGACATCTGTGAAACCAAACTTCTTTAATATCTTAGCTACATATTTATCCTGACTGATAAATATCCCATCTTTTCTTTGCTTCATTTTCAAACCTAAGTAGAAATTGAGTTCTCCTATAGAACTCATCTGAAACTTGTCATGCATCAGTTTTTCAAATTCAGTACATAACTCCTTGTTTGTAGAGACAAAGATAATGTCATCAACATAGACCTGTACAAGCAAAATATATCCTTTTTTCTTCTTGATAAATAAGGTCTGATCTATCTTTCCTCTTTGAAACCCATTGTCCAATAAATACTTAGCCAGGGTTCCATACCAGGCTCTTAGAGCTTGATGCAAACCATACAGTGCTTTCACTACCTTATAAACTTTGTCAGGATAGTCAGGATCTTCAAATCCTAGAGGTTGACATACATAGACCTCTTCTTCAATTGTAACATAAAGGAAAGCACTCTTCACATCCATCTGATATACCTTGAAGCCCATAAAGGAAGCATAAGCTAAGAACAATCTTATTGCATCAATTCTAGCCACAGGAGCAAAAACTTTATCATAATCAATACCTTCTTCTTGAGTATATCATTGGGCAACTAGCCTTGCTTTGTTCCTTGTTACTATGCTTCTGTCATCTTTCTTGTTCTTGAATATCCATTTTGTACCAATAACTCTCTTACTTTTAGGCAAATCCACTAGTATCCAAACCTTTTGTAGTTTAAACTGTAAAAGCTCCTCCTGCATTGCTTCTTCCCAGGCTAGATCACTTAGAGCTTTGGCAATTCTTTTTTGTTCTTTTTGGGATAGGAAACAAGCAAACAGACAAGTATGAAGGTCTTTATGAATTTTCTCTTCATAAACAGCACTAATGAACCCATGTTCATTTGTATTCTTTGTCATTCCCCTTATCTGTACACCAAATTCTATATCACCAATCACATGATCAAGTGAATGATCTTTATGGATTCTTGTATTTGGAGTAGTAGGAACTTGATATGAGGTAGTAAGGTTGCTCATATCCGTTTCTGTTTCATTACCAAATAAATCAGCATGTGTGGCTTCAAGTGTAGCACTTCCTCCTAAAGAAAATATGTCAAATACATTTTGAGAGCAATTTGACCTTGTAGTAATAACTGTTGGACTAACAATATTAATATTTAGACTACCAGTTTTAAACTTTGCACTAGTAGTATTAATACTTGGCCCAACAATATTAATATTTAGAGTACTGCTCTTAGGTTGCTCTTGATCACTAAATACACTTGCTTTGCTTACACCTTCATCATCCTTCTTTTCAGCATTACTAGAAGGTTGTGGTTCATCATCATTAGAATTCTTTGAAGAAGAATCAAACATTGAATCATCTTTCAACAGTGGCATCACAATGTAGTATTGGATAAATTAAGTCTCTTGTTAGTGTGACATGCACCATTACATTCTTCTGAACCTGCAAAATCATTAGAGTTTGTACCTGCAACAGCTGGCACATAATTCATTGATTTTGTTAGACTGTCAATATCAAACAGCCACTTTGGGCCATCACCTGTAACAATAGGTTTATTCTCCAAGAACCTAATGTGCAAGTTTTCTTCTACTTTCCTGGTTCTAATGTTGTATACTTTAAAAGCGTTACTAGTCAATGAGTATCCAACAAAGAAACCATCATCAGATTTTCTATCAAACTTGCCAAGATGATCTAAAGTATGAAGGATGGTAACATGACACCCAAATGGGACCCTCATGTAGCTAGAGCAGATTCTACCTCAAAACAAACAATCATAGGGGTCTTGTTTATGAGCTTTAACTAAATTACCCTAATTCTGCAAATAGAAATCAGTATTAACTGTCTTCACAGCCCAAAATGTAGTAAAGTACACGTTAGATGTTAACTGTAATCGCTGGATTCTGAACAAGCCTCAATTAGTGTCCTAATTCTCTTTTCAGCCAACACCATTTTACTGAGGAGTTCTAGCTACACTAAATTCCCTCTTAATGCCTTTCTTTTCACAAAACTCATTCATAACTATATTCTTAAACTCTGTCCCATTGTCATATCTGATTATTTTTACCTTTTTATCAACTAGATTTTCTATTTTAGTTATAAAGTTTTTAAGGATGCCAATAGTCTCATCCTAGAGGCTAAAAAGAAACCCAAGTGAATCTGCAATATTCATCATGCACTACAAGACAATATTTCTTATTCATTAAGTTGCTCACAAAAGTTGGACCAAACAAGTCCATATGCAACATGAATAAAGGCTGGGTAATAGAGTTTTGGATCTTGGACTTACAAGAAGCTTTGTGTTGCTTTCCCTTAAGGCAAGCAACACAAGTTTGGTCATTTTCAAAACGTTTTGCAGGTAATCCCCTCAACAAGATTATCACTACCCATTGCTATATATTTTTAAGTTTATTAAATGGACCATGCCCTCCTATGCCATAGCATTGATTCATCAAGTATGGCCTTTGCAACAAGACATGTTAAGCTCTATTTAGGAATAATATTTTTCATATCAACACTATACATGTTGTTCTTTCTAGGAACTTTAAGTAAAACCTGACTTTCATTAAGTAACTTAAAATCAAGAGACAGAACAAAACATGCAGTGTCAGTAAAACCTCATCACCAACCTTTTTAGGGGGACCACTAGACTTAGGTATCTTTGTGTCCCAACCTCTTTTAAGTTGCCTAGGTGTTTGATTCATCACACACTTTTGTTTTAAGAGTTCCTTTACCAGTAATTCTTCCTCCCCTTGCTCCTCCTCCAAAGGTAACATATCCCCCATCAAATTCTTTGAAGTCTGTGAGATAAGACATGTTGCCTGTCATGTGTCTAGAGCATCCACTATCAACATATCATTGATCTTCCTTTTGTGGATGAACCTGCACATAAAAGTAAGGAAATTAGTTTCCTTTGGGGACCCAAGCCATCACTGACTTGGTTTTGCCTCGTGCATCAATATAATTTTGTCTCTTGAAAGTAATTGATGCACTGTTAAGTTTGGTAGGTCTCTAAACCCAACATGCTGAAGCCTTAACAGCGTTAACCTGATTTGCCTTGACAGCATTAACTACTGCTGAAGTTGGCCTAGCAGTATTAACTGCTTTTGGCTTAGCAGTGTAAACTTTTTCCTTAGCAGTATTAATTTTTTAGTTAAAGTTTTTGTTAGTTAATTTTGAAAAACATGACATTGGTCTAGCTTTATAAACTGTAGTTTTGGGATGAACAATATTAACAGGCCTAGCAGTATTAAGTGGTTTTAAGCCAGTTTTCATTAAAACTGCTTTGGGAGTCATGTTCTTGTGAGAGTTAGGGTAAGCCTTTTTAGCAGAATAGTTATAATTCACCCTTGTAAAATTATTCCCATTCACCATCCCTTCTCTTTGATGGTAATTGCAGTGAGCCTGCACATGGTCAAAGCTTCCACAAACAAAACATGTTTTATTATACATCACAAAATCACCTCCTAGCTGTTGGGATTTAAGATTATTCTAGTTTCTTTGATTCCCCTAGGTTTTTGTGATCTGTACATCTCTGCATACTTAACTGTTTTCCTAACTGGTTTTTCTTGTTGTTTAACAGATTATATCTTAGTAGGAAAAACAATTTGCTTCTCTTTTTCTGACACCAACTTCTCACCCAATGGGGCATCAGGAGTTTTCTTAACCTCATTAGAGGTATCTTTACAGACACTCTTACTTGCCTTAGGTCCATAGCCTTCAAACTCAGGTTGTTGGAACTCCTCAAGACCAGAGTTGGACAAATCAATAGTTGGGGGTGCAAATAAGCCTGTAGGTGGAGGTGGAACAGCATTATAGCTTACAAACCCCACACCTTTTCTACTGTTATCAGATATTTGACTCCCTATTAATTTATCTAAGCTCTTAGAAGCATTTTCAAATTTGTCAATTTTAATCTGATTGCTCTCCTTTTTTTTCTTAAGCTTCTCTATCTCACTTTTAAGAGCATTGATTTCTGAGTCTTTAAATGAGGTGTCTCTTTTTAGAACAGCAATTTGGTCACAAAACATAACCTCATTTTTCTTGTAAAAGACAAGTTGTTCTTCTACAAATGCTAAACCTCTTTTATAGGTAGCTAGATTAAACTTAGATTTATTAAACTCTACTCTTAAATTATCATATTGAGTTTTAAGAGTTTTAAAGCTTTTAAGACATGTGTTAGTACAAGTTTTGTCATTATATACCTCTGAGTCTGAGAAAGCCATAAGAGCCATGTTGGTAGGTACTTCCTCATCTGCCATAAAGATCCAATCAAAACCAGCTCCATCAATAGCCACCATAGCTTTGGAATGTTATTTTTATTTTTTGTATTTTATTTTCTAGTTTATATTTTACTAGTTTGTATAGTAACAAGTAGGTATCTACATAAGTGTTGTGTAAGTTTATTTATTTTTTTGTTTTTTTTCTATTATATACCTCTGATGTCTGAGAACGCCATGTTGGTACTTCCTAGTATGCCATATAAAAGTCTACTCAAGCAAAACCCAATTTTCATCAATAGGCCACCATACGCTTTAGAAGAAGTTTTTCTACATTCTCAGGTCTTCTTGAGCTGTCCTTGATTCCTTGGGACCTTTGCTTTACCTTACAAAATGTCCATCATATGACAGTTGAAACATTCTACCTTGGACTTGTCATATCCAGCAGTATCACTCCCATTGATAGTGATCTTCCTACTAGTTCTCTGGAAATACCTTCTTGCTCTCATGCTCAGTGAAGCTAACTGCCATTTCAAATCCATTTATGCAAGATCATCTTCATGGATTTGTTCAAGGTCTTCATGGATAATAAGTTGAGAACCCGTTTGTTGATTTGCCAAAAACACATAGACATATGGGCATCACTTATGATTAGCAGTCACTATTGGAGGAATCAGCAGTAATAACAGGAGATCTGTTAGCGTAGTACTACTTAAACATTTGCAATTTTTACCTTCATTAGGTACTGTAAAGAGATGAACTAGACTATTCTGAGAGCTTGAGTTTGGTTTGAGCTTATGTTACAGTTCTTTTTGACCTCTTGATTCATTAATTTGAAGTTGTTGTAGAGATCATCAATGCTCATTGTGTCAAGATCTGATTTATTCTCCAGACCACTACAATGAATGTTCCAATTCAAGAAGTTTATTTTGTCCAGAAGATACATCATGATCAAAGGAAGAGAGATGCCATAGTCTTCTTCTCAAATGAAATTTTTAAGTTGTGATCTTCTTGAGAGATGCGTTCAACCAAGATGGCCAAACTGGCTGACAATTTTCTAAAGCTTGTTATATAATGAGTCAAGAGACTATGTGCTAGAGCATTGAAGTTCTCACTTCATCAGGCTTCAGAGTGTCTTTTGGGTCTTCCTTGTGGCAGCATTACCACCAAATCTTATTTGTATGGCTATAAACACAGTCTTGGCATCCTTGTATTAATTGAATGTCAGTTGATGTTCATTGGGAAGTGCCATGCAACATACCTTTTTGCTTTTACATCATTCTTCTTTTGGGCCTTCTCTTCAGTAGTTTATAATTAGATTAGTTATATAATCTATTATTATCTTATCATTTAATAGGACTGGAAAAGAACAAATCCTTTTAATTTTTTATTATTATTATGAGTAGATGTACATTCAGCCATTTGTTGTTTGTTGTACTGTTGGTTTGAAAGAGTTTGCCTATTCTTCTGACATCCCATAGATAGCATAGTCTTGAAACTTGAAAGTATTGCTCTTTCTTAGGTTCCACATCTAATTCCCTTGTTTGAGAATGGGCAACTTTGTAGTAGCATTGGTTAGGGCAGTTTCTAGATCTATCTTTTTATGTGAATAAAGAGTTCTTCTTGTTTGTTTCTTCTATATCAAAGTTTCGGAACACAAGCTCTGATACCACTTGTTGTTCCCAACTCAAGATCTATTCTTTAGCTTGTAAAGATTATGTTACTTTAGATAAATCCAAAATTAGCTTGTAAAGATTATGTTACTTTGGATAAATCTAAAATAACAATGTTAGAAACTTTGTGAATACTAAAGAGTATGCAGAATCTACTCTTTAATACTTAGAAGGAAATATCCTAAAACAGGTAAACTTGATATGGAAAAATGATATAACCAAAAAGCTTCAATCATTATTATGATGAATAATATGGGAGTACTTTGTCATAGTACTAGGGTTTACACTTGAAGCTATGAATACTATGAAGACTGGATATGGTTTGGTGTGATGTGATCATTATGAAACCATTAACCTAGAATTCCTTTTTATACACAAAAGGAGTCTTTACAAAGATAACTACAAATCTTTCTATACTTTTACAAGCTGATATTAACATATCTTTTAAAACTATATAAGTTATACCACAGTTATCTTTTGTAATAAATTTGGAGTACACAACACCCAAACCCCCCCCCCCCCCCCCCCCCCCCTACTTTCCCAGGCCCCCTCCACCGCAACCAAACAACAATATAAGTCCATACATATCACAAAACGCATTTAACATCTTCATCAGTCCTAATCTTCATGTAGTAGTGTTAACTTCTCTTCAGCAGTATTAAGTTAGTACTGGCAGTACTAACTTTTACTCTAGCAGTACTAACCAGTTAGTACTGGTAGTTATAATCTGAGCAGTACAAACTATTTAAGCTTGGCGGTACTAAGTTAAACCATCAGTATAAACTTTGTAGAAGCCCTTAATTCCCAACATTGCATTATGGGAGATTTCCGGCTGCTATCAAATGATAGAGTAATGAAAGTATGGATTCTTAGATATAAGAATCTAGATCTACTAGAGCGTATGCATTTACGCTAAGTGAGAAGCTATGTCTTAGAAATCTTGAAAGTATTTCAAAAAGATGTTTATAGTAAATATATGATGAAATATGAATTTATCATTTAAGATAAATTTAGAAAATATGTGGGATATTTATGTTAATTCATAAAGGACATACCAAGATGGCTAAACCAGTAACGATCATATTTATAAAGTGTGATAGTCAATAGAATTTGATAGAGCTCATATCACAATGTAAAACGGTATGTCGAAACATATCCATCATAGATAGTGATTGATGCGACAACTACTCTCAACTAGAGTTATCACGATTGACTATGCAAATTCAATGGATAACATCGTGGATCTGCTTATAAAAGGCCTAAGCAGAGAGTGAGTTGTTTGAAGGAATGGGACTAAAGCCCCAAAAAAGTTTATATGAAGGAAAACCTAACCCAGCAGACTGGAGATCCCAAGATCTGGGTTTAATAGGACAACCTAATTATATAAACCGAGGGAGGTCACTGTGGGGGGAGTAATCAACTCTCCATCTATCTAAGGGAGTTAGTAAACTTCCTAGTCCATTCCTATAACAGTGACAATATGAGGTTAAACCTATGGCTTTAATGATTCAACATTTAATCGCAAAGAATAATCGCAAAACATATGTTTTTAATGATTAGTAGAGAATCACCTATGTGAGAGAGAAGTGGGGTCGCTTCAAAAGGAAATGTGGGGGGCGCATTTCCTAAGAGCTCTTGCAGAACCAAGCTAGTGTTCATGACCGATGACATCAAATAACATCATTTTTATAGCATCATTTATCCCATGAAAATAACCCATTTTATATAATTATTGCAAAGAATTGTTACTTAATCGTTTGTATTTGAGAAATGCAGTAATTATAGAGTACTTTGTGAAAGTTAACTAAAACGCACGCATCC
>BQNB010148382.1:0-16308 GCA_026074375.1 Tanacetum coccineum | reverse complement strand
TATAACTGAAATGGGTAAAAACTCGTTTGAACTTTGGGACATAGCAACTTCAGCCCTTGTGTTCTTTCTCCCATTTTTTGGTTATAAATAACTTTGAGGATTTGCAAGATTGGTCCTTGTGGCTTCATAAAAGAGAAGTGGGCTAAGGTTTTGGGCTTTTCTGGATTCGGCTTTGTAATCTTCTGATTCTCGTGTCCGTGCTTGCCCGTTTTTGATTGTTTTCTTGTGATTTTTGACTTATCCATACCTACACACACAAAACACAAATACAAGCATATTTTTGCTATTTTTGGTCTGTTTTGGGTTTAATTGGATTATTTTAAGTATAAATGGATATGTGTATTTTACACTTATCAGGGGGTTTAGTCCTTCCGTACGTCCAGTTGTGAATCCACGACACCGATACTATTCCTAATATAATCCTTATGGTGTATTACAAACCGTATTACAATGTAACTCCGCCGACTTTCAACAAAGCTCGACGCTCACACAGAAGAGTTACTATCTATGGTATTTTCGCCCTCGGAATCCACCCCTAAGAACCCGTGATTCGACTTAACCTATAACTCTAAAAAGCCTTCCTCGTGGAAGCTTATCAAACCCCAACTAGATCCCCAATGATCTAGGCTTGATCCCACGGATACAAGACTTTCTTTACAACTTGATAATGATAGATAGTTTGATACAAGAATCAAATCCCTAACCTAGCTTAGAGACTCAATTCTAAAGAAAGGGTATGAGAAAGAAGACCCTCGACAAAACACACAAGTATGGATTAGGTACTTGTGTAGCTCTCTTGCGGAGATGTGTTCACTTCAATGGAATGATAAGATGAGAAGAATAGAACACTTTGATGTTTAGACTTAGAGGATTAGAGAAGAGAATGTAGAGGAAATAATGTTTGCAAGATGTGAGGAATACAAAGGCCAAGGGTGGGTATTTATAGGCCAAGAGTCCTAATTTAGGAAAATCAATTCGCACCTAGCGTGCTGCCCACGCGTCAGCGCGTTGCCAGCGTGCCAGAATCCCGACATTGTTTTTCCTTGGGACTTTGGCGTTTTAAATACCCGCACTTGTTAAACCCCCAATTGTACATCACACTATGACCTTTCAATCATTTTTATGCCCAAGGTCAACCAACTCAAATAGCCATTTGATAAAATGTTTGTGAAGTATTAAAGGCGTTTTGCTTGTTTGATAAAGTAGAGATAGAAAAGAATTATCGAAAGGGGCATTTTGGATATTCCTCAAATGTGTAACTAGCCTAGTTGGGATACAACTAAGGGTTAAAAGGGCTAGTTACAAACCAAGAGAATATTCTTGGAATATTCCTTGCTTGGTGAGAAAGGGGGGAAAGGGAATTTCAAATTTAAATTTTAAATTCAATTAGCCACATGTTAGATAAGAGAGATGAGTTATGGATAGGTTGGAAATGAGTTGTCATGAAGTGACTTGATGTGATAGAAGGGAGTCTCTTGAGCTCATTTGAAATAGAGGGTTGAGATAAGAATTGTACACTTGGTTAAGTGGCATGATCAAGAGTTGTGTTTGTTATGTGAGTGAGTAGGAAGTGTTTAGAAGATGGTTTGTGTTTGTTTAAGATGTAGCATCAATCCAAGGGTTAAGAATAGAATGAGGGAGTTTGGATTGATAAGATGGCATGATTAAGAGTAGAGTTAAGAGTGTGTTTGTTGTGTTTGTTTGAGAGACAATCTAATGGTTGAGAAGATAGAAGTATGGGAAGTTGGATTGGTGATATGTCTTGATCAATGGTTGAGAAGAAGTGTGTGTATATGTAATTTGAATTGTGTGGAGAAGAAGATGAATAGTGTGTGTGTGGTGGAGAATGTTTTGAAATGATATGGAAGATATTGGTAGGGAATGAAGGGAACACAAAGTACATAGAGTACACAAGAAGTACATTGTGTGAGGAATATGAGTTGGCATTGTTGGAAGGTTTATTTAGAGAAGGTTTATGTGAAAAAGGTGTTTATGTTTAAGAAGTGTATATGAGGATAAGTATGAAGTTGATGGTGTTTACGATTAAATCAAAGGATTGATTTGGGTTAATAATCACATTGTCATTAAGAAAGAAAAGGGTGGGTAAATGTGATTATGGGATGGCTTAGGAAGAAGATGTGTAAAAGGAGACGAAATCACTTGTTGGGTAAGAGGGATTAAAAAGTGATTAAATAGAATGGGTTATAGGAGTGTGTAGAATAAGTGAGGACATGTACATGTGAGGAATGAGTTTGTTAAACATTTGTATGTAAGGAAGTAAGAAAAGTCTAAGTATGATTAACTTCCTAATACCACAAACTCAGTTAGTCATTTAGACTTTAATCCAAGATAATCAACATTGAATTTGATCACTAATCACCTTGATGCAAACAAGCTAAGTGTTTTGCATCTTATGTAAAGCATATCCCATATCAAGAAATGATGCATTTACGCAAAATGACCTTTGACTTAGTTTGACCAATAAGGGAGTCAAACCCGTTACATGATTAGGATCAATTATGAATCCAAGCAACAATGAATTCGATCATTAATCATTATGATGCAAACAAGCTAAGTGCTCTGCATCGTAATTAAAGCATATCCCATAGCAGGAAAGGATACATTAATGAAAAGTGGCCTTTGACTTGGTTTGACCAAAATGGGAGTAATGCCCGTTATATGATTAAGATCATCGTAGATCCGGATTAAGGTTAAATGATTATTTTCATTTGTTGGTATGTTGAACGTATGATCATACTAGGTTTAGAAAGATGTTTCGGCCTTGGCTAGAGGCGTTTGATAAAATATTTGAGTTGGCATTTTATGTAAAAACAGAAGGATTTGTTTTTGCTCCTCTCTAGGTCTAAACTTCATTTGAAGTGTTCCCAAATGCTCAAATATCATATATACCTTTATTGAAGTTTGCACATGTGTCGGGTAAGAGGAAAGCCTACAAAATCAAATCCGTATCGCAGGTGGCGCATTGGCCACGTGCTGACGCGTGCCCAGCGCGCCAGAGGCGAATATCCGGTTTTCTGGATTTAGGCTATCGTTTATTATTTTAGATTTTGCGAATGTTTATTTGTCATCATTAAAACATAAAAGAGATCCTAGTCAATGTTGCACCAACATCTGCCAAAGTCCTTTTGGGGATATGCTTTCGAGTCTACTGGTCACATACTTAATATGGTTCTAACCAAGAAGGTTGATAGGACGTCATACGAAATATGGTACGGTAAAGCTCCTAAGATGTCATACTTAAGGGTTTGGGGTTGTGAGGCACTCGTGAAACGAGACACGCCTGACAAACTTGATTACAGATCTATTAAGTGTATCTTCGTAGGATACCTAAAGGAAACGATGGTTTACTATTTCTACTATCCACTCAAGAATAAGATTTTTGTTGCTCGAAATGCTGAGTTTTTTGAAAATAGTCTCACATTACACAAAGTGAGTGGGAGTCACGGATTACTCGAAGCGAGTGGGAGTGACGTAGGACTTGAATTAATTCAAGAAGATGATACACAATCTTTTGAAAATAATAGCAAAATACACGATGAGGTCGAGCCTCAAAGTGTGGAAGTTCCTATTCGTAGATTCGGAAAGATATTTTAAGCACTTGATAGATATGGTTTCTATGTTGATGTTGAGGAGCATGAATTAGGGGATCTTAATGAACCTCCTAATTATAAGGTTGCATTATCAAATCCTGAATCTGAGAAATGGCTTGATGTTATGAATACGGAAATGCAATCCATAAAAGATAACCAAGTCTGGTGTTTGGTTGATCTTCCTCCTAATGGTCGAACTATTGGGAGTAAATGGCTTTTTAAGAAAAAGACTGACATGGATGGCAATGTACACACCTTTAAAGCTCATCTAGTGGCAAAAGGCTTTACCCAAATCTACGGAGTAGATTATAGGGAAACTTTCTCTCTTGTTGCAGACATTAGAGTTATAAGGATTCTTTTAGCCATATCAGCGTTTTATGACTATGGGATTTGGCAGATGGATGTCAAAATTGCCTTTTTGAATGGTCACCTAAGCGAGGATGTATATGTGTGCAACCTGAGGGGTTTGTGGATCCAAAACATCCCAGCAAATATGCAAACTTCAACGTTTCATTTATGGATTCTAGAAGCTAGAACAAGAGATTTGATGTGGAAATCAAGAAGATTGGTTTCACTCAAAATACTGATGAGCTATGTGTATATCTCAAAGCTAGTTGGAGTAATGTTGTATTCCTAGTCTTATATGTCGATGACATAATAATCATGGGAAATAACGTTACAATGCTGCAAGATGTTAAGTCTTGGTTATGTAAGTGTTTTTCTATGAAAGACTTAGGAGAAGCAGCATACATCCTTGGAATCAAGATCATACGTGATAGATCTAAGTGGTTGATTGCTCTTAGTCAAAGCTCTTATTTTAATAAAATCTTAAAGAAATTTAAGATGGAAAACTCCAAATGTGGTAGTGTTCCAATGCAAGAGAAGCCTGACTATAGAAATTCCTAAGGTGCACAAACACCTAGTGAGGTAAAACGTATGCAAAATGTTCCTTATGCTTCGTTTATAAGATCTATTATGTATGTGGTGAGATGCACTAGACCTGATGTTGCCTTTGCGCAAAACTTGTGTAGTCGATTTCAGCAAAATCCTGATGATGTTCACTGGATTGTTGTTAAAAGTATTCTTAAGTATCTGAAGAATACTAAAGATATGGTTCTTGTTTATGGGGCAAACCTGAATCCGAGCTGAAAGTAACTTGCTATACTAATGTTGGTTTTCAGACTGATAAGGACGATACCAAATCCTAATCAGGATATGTTTTCGTACTTAATGGTGGAGCCGTAGATGGAAGAGTTCTAAGTGAAGCACTATTGCTATGTCTTCTACAGAAGTCGGGTACATTGTTTCTGCTGAAGCATCGATGGAAGCTGTTTAGATGAGGAAATTTATTGATGGACTTGTATATGCCATGCAATAAAAAAGACCTGTGGAGATGTTCTGTGACAATGCACCTTCAATAGCAATTGCCAATGATCCCGATATTATGAGGGGAGCCAAACATTATCAAAGGAAATATCACTACATTCGTGAATTAATTCAAGGTGGTGAAATTGTCCTGAAGAAAGTTCACACAGATGACAACTTAGCTGATCCGTTTACAAAGTCAATGCCATACAACAAGCATTTTGAACATGCTATGGGAATTGGTGTTTGTCCTACTAATAGTCTCATGTAGATCTGTGATGTATTAGTTAGTATTTGGATAGGGGATGTTAAACGATTGTTATTTTTCAAATGAATTAATATACGTGGTATTATTGTTTTCATTTTGTAATAATTGTGTCCTATATTTGCATGTTTAAATTCATGATTGACTTGTTGCATTCTAAACTATATCCATTGTCAGTTAACAATATGGGAATATTGTTAAGATGAGACAAATATGAGTGTTTAGTTATATTCTGTTGAATATGTAAAGATGATTCTGCCAACTTCGCATGTTATTCAATGAGGTTGAATATTGAATACCCCACCTCGTGTTAACCACTTTATGGATCGGCGTCATTAACTGAGTTGCACACATGGTGAAAGTTTGTTTATCCTCATACTTGAGATGCAAGCATGTCTTGCGTGTATGGATGGCATCTCTTGATTCTAGTCAACCGATATGCTGAATAAGGTAGTTATAAATGCTATTTTCAGAAATGTTTTGAAGTACATGACAGACACTTGTAGTCAAAACAGAATTTGTTCCTCCACATGTTTGGGAGTTAGATACATATTGGGCCTCTCGTTGGGTTAAACAGATGTTTGCATGACCGTGCCCAAAGCGTAGTTAAGATGTTTCTTTTTACATTTGGTAATCTTGATCAATATAGAAACGAGAAACATAATCGTTAAACTATGGAATGACTTTTGATCCATATCCATATTTAACATTGTATCTTAAACAAAATGATAGGACTAATTTGAACCATTGAAGACTGAGATGTTTATTGAAACCATACTCAGGTATTTCTGGGAGTATTGATGATGTTGCTAGACTATTCGTCAATGTTAGTATGTTGTATTCTATGACACAAACATTCACAAGTGGGAGCTGTTAGGATGTGCTCATGTCATACGAATATTTATACGGCTAGGAATATGTGAGCCTACAGGGGTCACACACGTATACACTTAGATATCATTCTATTAGTGTATATATAATAATGTAAGTGTATATTTATTATATATGTATTTAATATATGATCCAACCGTAGAATACTATGGTGGTTACACACGTATACACTTAGATATCATTCTATTAGTGTAAACCACAAGGACGAAACGTGATATTTACTCTCTACTGTTATTGTAAAAAGGGAAGTGACTGACACATAAATTTGATTAGGACACTCAATGTACAAACAGTTAAAGCAGTTTGTATTTATAGTACAACTGTTAAATGCGCGTTTTGGAGTGTCTCAATCAAAAATATAAGCTTGTAAAAATGGTATCAAAACAACCAAATATTCAACTACCCACCCCTTAATTAACGAATAAAGTCACAATGTTTGTCCCCAAACAGGTGCAAACTACATACAAAGAGAATATAGATTGTTGCCCAACAATGGATGCAATCTCTCACTACAAGAACACTCAACGCTCAAACATAATTAAACATATAGTCGTGATTAAACGAGTACAATACGTTGACTTGTCTTGGTCTTAAAAGAATATTGATTTCACAATTTGATTAACCTCTTAAATGGGTTAGAGAAACCTTGGTTCCCAATGAGTTAGGATCAAATAAGAAGTTTTTTTTAAATAAGAAGGATAAAAAGTAACTATAATCGCATATTCGAGATGCACCGACTTAAATTTGATGCATCTCTATAATATTATATGCATTATAACGCATTATAATGTGTTTTATAGCTTTTAATTAGATGCATATACGTATATTAGATGCATTTCATTTTTTATCTTGTTTTTTGTTCCTCTGCATGTGTTGAAATCATGAAAATCAATTTGCACCATCTACACATCAAATTAATTTTCGAAACTCAAAATGATGCATCTACATGAATAGAAATGCATCTAATGCAAGTCGTTGCATCTCAAATGTGTGATTTTAGTCACTTCTCACCACTTCTTATTTTAATTTACTTCTCACTGGATCCCTACTCGGTTCCCAATTATAATTATATTATAATTATAAATCTATACATTTATCAGGATAACCACCCGCAAACGTCGAGTCGAGTCGACCCGGAAACCACCCTCACACAACCCGTCTCGTTTACCCGACCCGCAACGCGTCGGTATTTACGAAATATCCCATCTTGTATTTACGAAATAGCCCCTCGCACTATGTGTCAAATTGCGAAAACTACCCTCATTCTAAAAAAATTCCAAAATACCCCCCCCCCCTAACGGCTGTTAAGTAACGACCGTTAGTTTAATTCTTTTTTTTACAATTTACGAAAATAGTTTTTGGGATCGGTCATTACTTAATGACCGTTAGTAACGACCAGTAACTTATTTTATTTTTTTAAGCAATTTATAAAAATAGCCTTTGGGGTTATCGGTCCGTTGCAGCGTTAATCCCTCGCGTCCCATGACGAAGCGCGGGTAACCCACCTTGTTGCTTACAATTGCTTACGCTTAAGTTTTGGACACGTTAATGAGGGATTCAAGTGGCAAGCATGTTGGTTAAGAAGAGAAATTGGGAATAGCCATAGTCCAACCAACAGCAGAGCTAAATAGCTAATCAGCTAAACGTTTAGGACAGCCCAACAAAATAAAATAAAAAATCCTTGGAACTCATTGACCATTATAATTACTATGTTTAGTAAATTTAAGTTCCCCACTTCTCTACTACTTGTGCACTTTAATGTTGAGGCTACGTTTTTCCATATATGTAATCTCACACGTCAATCAAGTTACAGTCGATGTCAAGTGGCAAAGGCCACATCACATGTGTGTTTTACAACTTGTGCAACGTACTGCAATTGTTAAAATACAACGAGATAACTATTTTTCGTAGCAAAGAAAAAGAAACTCAATTCATTACATTAATTTAGTTCGATTTCCATAGTTTCTAGCAAACGACGTACATTTTAAGGATGACAACAATTTCATTCATAACATTTTTCTTTTGTTGTTCTCAGGTATATGAATATGTATTAGGAAATACGTACTAGAAACCATTTTTTTTAGTTGTAAATCCTAGTTTTTTATATTTTTCATCAAACCGGTATACGTAATATACTGAGCTTTTCCATGGATGTAAGTTGAATCCCATCACTAAAATGTACGTCAAGAATTTAATTCAAAGTGAAACATGTCAACCGGGTTAGAAGTAGTTCGACAAAGGAATTTAGTGGCATTTTTATGTTTGTAATCTGTAAATTTTTCTTTGTTCAATATATGTTGTGTAACATAAAGCCTTTGTAATTAAATAAAAGGAAAACTGTTTTTTTTTGATTAATCCGTTTTAACCACTAAAGGGGGAATACTGCAAGGGTTTTGCTGTACTATTCTTTCTAAAATGTGTCGAGGTCTCGAGTTCAATTCCTGCTATGTGCAAACAACCTTGAAGTCTGTGTGGCAGTGGGTTCAAACCCCGCGGATTAGTCAAGGAATGTGTCGGAAACCATGGTTACCAAAAAAATATATATAGATTATTGATAAAACATAATTACATAAAGAATAGAGAACAAGTAGACAAGTCAGCCAACCCTAAGTTCGTTTTAACTTGTGCTTCAAGATGATAGGATTTAAACTTGACATACTTTGAACCATTGTTTCAGTAAAAATAAACAAAAGTCACGTTCTTGCATATTATATCCTAGTGACATGAGCCATGAAAAAGTCGCATTATTGACAAACAAAATAATATAAGTATTTTGCTATTCTAAACAACTAACCAATCAACATACATTAAAAAAATGTAATTAGAGATTTAGAATGTAGGACACATGATGCACAAGACTTATATGCATAGAACCAAAAGATAATCAACAAGAACGAACACAAATCATTTTATTTTTTTGTAAGATAGATTAAATCAACTAAAAATTATCATCAATCAACTAACAATAGAATAACATTAAACAATTAAATACTAATATTCAGGTCATGTTAGCATCATATTAACAGCAAAAAACTATTGCTATGCGACTAAAGTAAGTAAAGACATTGAGAAGCATATTGGTGGCAAATAGATGCAACTGAACCAGGACCCCAATATGGCAAAATATATCACCTCTTTAAAATACTTTTCTGTCACTCTTGATGAAGTATGTCGGTTTTAGTTATGTAAAATGGGCTGGAATAAGTTTGACCACAACAATACAGGTCAAAATATTACTCCATCCGTCCCATAATTATTGTCCAGTGTTGAATTTTGAAGTCTTTATTTTTCAACTTTGACCTTAAATATTTTTGTTTGGGTTATATAATACTTGATGAAAATTATACCAACGAAAATACATTTAAAACCCAATCCACTCATATATTTTGCATCAAGTTTTTATATAACACAAAAAATACTCCGTAATAGTTAAGGTCAAAGTTGCAAAACAAAGACCGCAAAAGTCAACAGTGGACAATAATTATGGAACGGAGGGAGTAGCAATCTCCTGATATTTCTAGTTACATAAAATGGGTTCGGGTATTTTTGACACCTTATTAAAAATATGACATTTTTGGAGTTGCAAGTCAGCATTGTGGCTCGAAAGGCTTGTGGTCATGTACAACCTTACCTAGCAGGAAGAGTTAGAGTGGCACGGTATTATAATTACAACAGTATGTTTAAGTATCAAACAATATTTTATAATAAAATTAAGAACAAAAAAATTGTCCTACTCTCGAGAGGCGTCGCCCCTCCCATTGATGCTTAATAGAACCCTATAAGGATCAAGCATGCTCTATATTCTCTAATCTCCTATGGTAGATATAGATTTGCACGTATGGTGTAATTTGATTTGGTATTAATGGAGCGAGTCATTTGCCTGTTTGTTTCTTTATCTAATGGGAAAAGTCCTAGTGGTGATGCTTTCCCAGTAAGTCAAGGACTCTTTCTAGTTTTGTTATGAAATGTATTTTTCCATCACACTACATATGCCTTTTTCTAAGGCTCTCGATAAAACTTCTATCTTGTTCGTCCTCCATAGTCTTATAAGGCTATGCAATGGTACAAGCACCACTGTGGTCAGTCCCAACCGGTAATGTGAGCTGCTGGTCTCAGTCGCCACCATAAAGCACCTCCGCCGCCCCTTTCCACCAACAACCTCGCCTCTCCTCCGTCACTCTCGTCTTTATTAATTCACTTTTCGGTTTCATGAATTTGTATTCTTGTTTGTCGTACATTTCTTTTTGTCTATTGATAATATATTGATGTTCTAAACTTCTAATTATAACAAAAGATTAGACCTTATTTCAACAATTTATATAAATTGTCATTTACTCATTCTATATATCTCCTATAGTCCTACACACATAGCTCACTTAATTGTTGTATATTCTCCTGTTAATGTAAAACAGCACGATATGAAGGGACTGGAGCAGCAAGACAGATTCTACTCTGTTAAATTCTGCTGTGATGGGATATGAGCAACCACATAAACTCTTTTAAGGATTATTCCCTGATCTACGTGTAGATTTTGAGCCTATCTGCGACCAAGTTTTCGTATGCAGTCTCTTACTGAAGTGTTTGCTCCAATGTTATCCCTAGCTCTAGCCTGAACTCATACGCTGGTTTCTCAAGATACTTTCAAAGGTGATGAACGATGCACACCAAAAGGTTCCCTAAATGCCCTTTTCTTTCTTTGTGGAACAAAAAAAAAGTGTCTTGGAACACTTAGTAGCCTTAAACGCACCTTTCGTCTCTCCGAAACAGGACAACATGAAAGCCAGATCTATGAAATGCAGTTGAACAGTTAGCACGCCATAATGACGTTCCACTTTATATTGCATTAGATCATATATTTCATGATGTGACATAACACATCGAGATAGATTTTCACACCATCCAATAAAAGATCTCATCTAAATTTAGTATATTTACCTTATATAGCACAATAAACAATACTTCCTATGCGTAGCAAAACGGACAAATTATGTAATGCATCAAAATCAGATTTGAGCCTTAAAGGGTGACTTTTTGGTTAATCAGGGTGTTATATTCCATCGTAATGATATATTTTCTAGATGTGTAATGATTTCCATCTAATCATTTAAGTACAAAGTATTATTTATCTGTCAAACTTGTGCTCTAAGGACACATGTTCGTAAACATGTAGGCATGATAATGATCTAATTTTCTATATTGGGAACTATGCCCATGCCTGTTAGGAGATTTTGATTTCCAGTAAAAGCATGAGTAACACTAAAAAATATTAGGAGATTGCTAATATCAATTACTAACATTTATAAATTGAGATCTATGTGCAATTAAATGCACTCCAATACTCCTTCCGTCTATTAAATTACCCACCTTTCTATTTAGATTGTTCCAAAGCAAACGTCTAGTACTCGTGAAATACAATGTTTCCCAATTTCCTTATTACAACCAACCACAAAATTGCATATGTAGCATCTACATACATGTGTCAGGGTAAATGTGACACTATAACAGGAAGCAAGCAATGTATTATGCACGTTGTAATTTGTTATATTGAAAATATATAATGGGACCAAGAGAGTATGCATCTCTATGCCAAAAGTTCACGAAAAAAAAAAGAACAAACGAGGATGTTTGTAAACATTTAAATGAAAATTTGGCGACTTTCAACCGGTTTGGCGAGTCTTCTTAATTGCTAATCTAACTATTTTATTTTTTACCAATTATAAAGAAAAAATACAACCTATTTTCATATCAAAGGGTTAATATTGTCATCTCTACTACTACTCCTTCCCAAAAGACAACTTTGTCCTTAAACTAGAGATTTCAAACGATCCCCAAAAATGCGATTTATCCTTATTCCCTCGTGTGGATCATGGTGAAGACCTACAACAAGCAGAAAATGTTGCTAATTTCTACCCCAAATTCAGCCTTTATGCTTCCCAAGATTAAGTCAATGAGCCTCCATAATAGGATAATTGTGTTTGTGTTACTTTAAAGTCCCAAAAATCCATTCAATCCCGCTCCTAATTTCGGCTAGAAACCATGGTCGCTAACTCCTCCGCACCCTAGTACGACATACACAATGTACTTGTTGCTTACCCCTTACCCCTTAAGCATGCCTCCAATCACAGTTGCCATATTTCTAAACAATGGGCTCATATTCTCGCTCCTTCTGAGACCAACATGGTTGCCCTCTAGCTATTTTTGTGAGCCTCTATTTAGGAACTCCTGAAATGTTTATTGAAGCGCAAAAACTCAAGAATACCAACTCTAGTCACCCACATGAAAACAATGAAATAAAGGGGAAGAAGTGATGAAAGAAAGGTCATGATTGAGGTAGGAATGAGAGCCGTGGAAAACAGGAAACTCGAAAAAAACAAGGTAAGAATAATGAGGCAACGGTTGCAATGAAACCAAAAAGGGTAAAAGATGAATGTTTGCGTGGCAACTGATGACTATACCAATTTTAAAACCAAATGACGATTTATCAGAAACTAACAAGCCTCAAAATATGTGTTCCGGATGCTTAGTTAGGCCCAAAATTGGTATAGAATCCCACATGCCGAGTATTATCTACTACATATAACTAACTTATGATCTAGATGTAGCTACTATATTTTTTTAGTATAACCATCATATAGCAACGATAGTTGTTCTTGGAGTTGCCCAGCAACCTAGACCATCTATTCGATACTTCAACAGCTAGTTGAAACCTACCATCAGTTCATTGATACTTCAACAGCTAACATTGCATTTAATTATACAAAAGATAACCTGCATCTAACAGAGACCTAGTAGTAGTCACTAGTCATCCCCATTGAAGTCCATACCTTGTTACATTGATTAGAGATAACCAGCCAGAAACATTTGCCTTCTTCTGCTTCAGCAATGTCATTAGTCGTTCTCTTTTACCACTTTCAGCATGGGGCACATTCTAGTGGAAGCCAAAGGAATGCCTGCAAGAAAAAAAAACTTCTTATCATACATACTAACTATGATACCCCTGTCGTCTTTCTTAGGTACGCAATTAGTAGATTTGTTTCTTCCATACAAGAAACCGACACAAAACTCATTAGATGCCTGCTGAGAGTCAAACCGTACTTAATGTGCAACTATAAATAAGGTGTAACTTTCGAAAATTGAACATTGCACAAAAGAATATGGAGCCAGTATGAAAAAAGTCAAAAGTGGAATGTATTGATATGTCAATAAAATGTTTTATAAATTCAATGGTAAATTGAGTTATGTAAGTTCAGGAATTCCAAAAATTTGCTAATGGTACAGAAAAAGAAAAAAACAAAGTCACAACTAAAATAAAAGTCACATGAACCCCAATTGCAGATATATGATGGGATACAATGTAAATTGATGCTTATTGCTAATGCTTCTCGGTGGACACACCATTTTGAACGCTGCCATCAAACCCATGATATGGAACTTCCACCATTGGCCTTGGAATAGGACGTTCACCAAAGTCTTCTGGAAAGGCTTCAAAATCAGGTCCAAAGTTGAACTTGACAACACAGTTGCTCTGATTGGGAAGAGTATACATTGAAGCAGCAGGGTAGTAACGCCCACCATTCAGATCCTTAAAGGCAGACCCTTGACAAATACCATTTTTGAAAAAACATATTTCACTTCCTGCACAACGTAACAAATACATGAATGTGGATGACAATGAATCAACAGAAAAACAATATACACAACAGCAAAATGTTAAACAGACCCGCGCAATGTAGCAGGCAGATAGTCATATTTTTCATTCAAATACATCACAGGCCAACTTGACTATAAAATTTGCTACCAGTTTTGACTTTTTGTAGCCTGTGATTCTCCTTTTGTTCTAGTTTTAATATTTTTTTCATATGAAATTTGGCTTACTAGAGTTCTGGGTGAAGGACTGAAGGTGTCAGGTAATTATAATTCTTACAAACAGCCAAGCTATAAAATTTTAAAACATGCAGTATTAAAAAGAAAGCATATGATTATAGACATATCTACTTTTTCAAGACGACCACAATAATAAAAACTAGTATGAAGTAAGTCTCTTAAGCATATACTCTCATTAATACACAAAAAGCTATTCTAATAATCTAATGTAACTTATAAAACACCCAGTTATTATGGGACGATGGTTAGCATATTTGAGTGAAATTCAAAAGGGCAACCAATAATCTTGATGCCAGGTTCTTGACTGCTACTGCTTATGGATTATTACGGCATGATCATAATGAAAAAATAAGCTTGAAAAGGCATAACTTATAAATATACAAATTGACAGCACATAGCATTATTATTCTCTCTCCAGTTAACGCTCAGCTTTTTTGCTAACACTTTCAAGAAACCCTCTTGTGTGTCCGGCAGGTGTCATTCCAACTGTTTTCTTCTCATGGGGATGTTATTTTTGAGTGAGCAAGAATATTACCCATTGGAAGAACAGAATCAATTAGAAAGATTTCATCTTCTCTATCGAGATGATACTGTCACAACCCAGGTGAAAAGTTACGAAATAGTCAATAAAAGAAACCTAAGAGCGCAATATTGTCAGAAATGTATATGGTTTTCTCATTCTATTGTTCCTCAAATTTGCAAAGGTGGTCGAGTTTAATGATCTAGCGAGCAGTTAATCAACTCGCATCTACATGACCCTTTAGAACAGCTTATAGATCAGAAGCTCTCTGCAGAACAAAATGTGGACACTTCTTTTCATTGTAGTGAGACTAAAAATGAATGCAGTCAAAATCAATAAGCCAATCTTTCACAGAGGAATCCAAGTGGCGCCCTATCAGATAAAATTCAAGTCCTAAAAGGTCTCGCTTCTCTCGAATTATGTCATGTTGTTTCTTGTCTCGGTTGCTATCTCATTCCAATCTTACTATTAAACTAAGGATTAACTAATTGTAAATAGCTAAAAAAACTGTCCAAATTTATATTTCACGTTCAGTTTTAGATTTATGTAATAACTTTGTTATGTAACCATTGTGCATGTCACTGCTTTGTTTGTTTCATCATGAGGACCTAGGTTGTAATATCAAAATGCCAGATGAACATCCTTTTAATCAAATAGACGACAATCTAGTGTTTGGGATGTTACTATTAGGTTTTGGGAGTACATGTATGCGATTGACAATCTTTTTGTTTGGGTATACAAATGAGTAAACAAAAACTAGTCACAAGTTTTATCTACTTGCCTGATTTTAGATATGGCGATCTATGGGCGACTAGCTATTTAGCTATTTCAAGTACGATAGTTTGCTATAGCACATGATCAAACTTATTCACTTAAGTAATTACCTAGCCATAAATATGATTATATGCTTATTGTTCCAAAAAGAGAATAGGGTGATTATAAAATGGTCTTAAAGGTATGGTCAGTTTTCAAGTCCGGCCCTCTACGGCTCTACCACATATTTCTACATTTCTTATTCACATAAGTTTTTAGAAGTTATAGCGACTTATATATGGTTTACCGTCCTTTTCTACATAAATAGCAATTCACTACTTTCAACTATTCGATATTGACCAGTGATGACGTACATGACTAGAATTATACAGGCAACGAAGCTATCAATATAAAGGAACATATAACTGAAGCATATAATTCAAACACTTACTCTTAAAAACCCAACCAGGAGCACTATTTGTAACATCAAATTTATTAGAAGTACACAGATACATTCAAAAAAGACGAATGTAGCTAGCTCATTTTTATTTACTTTTCGACTTGTGATATCACCGGATTCCAAGATTCTGTCTACATTTTAATAGCTTTCTAGTTATTCTCAGTATCTCACCCTTTCTCCCCTTCACTTCTCCCTTACACTCTTAGGATCCAACGATAACTCATCTTGTATATC
Source organism: Tanacetum coccineum (assembly GCA_026074375.1). Classification (NCBI taxonomy): domain Eukaryota; kingdom Viridiplantae; phylum Streptophyta; class Magnoliopsida; order Asterales; family Asteraceae; genus Tanacetum; species Tanacetum coccineum. The sequence goes on along the minus strand of BQNB010148382.1, from coordinate 325 downwards.
AGCATATAAACAATCAATCGGCCTTTCAACTCCGCTTCTTTACTACGTACCCCCCATGACTTTAGTTGTCTCGCTATAGTGATCCCTCTATCAAGTACAACTGGTAACACAACTGCTGCAGCAATGCAAGCTTACCAACTGAAAGGCTTTAATTGATACACTAGAGGATACCGTTGTGCCAATTGCATCTATTTAACTTCACGCAAGCCATATATATAAACTAGATCCACCAAAACTAACCCATGTATTATGGGGATGTTTCTGTTAGCTTATTTGCCAGGCTTATGAGCTTATGTAAACATGGAAAAGCTCATAATCCCGCTTT
>BQNB010148381.1:0-16308 GCA_026074375.1 Tanacetum coccineum | reverse complement strand
GTATCATTAATTCTTTTGACTTCCCAAATTTCTTGCTGTGTCAAGTTGTCCAATATGGAATGATTGGTCGTGCCAGCGTGTGTTACGATTGAGGGGTGATTTAAATGTGTTTGCCTCAATGGGGAAGTAGATTTTGGCCTGGATTTGGTCTTCCTGCCCTTTTCGGGCTAATTTTATTATTTTTCAAATTTGGGATAAAAGGGTTAACAACCGTTGTTAGGGAAAAAGGGTAATGGAGTTAGGTTTTAGAGACTAACAGTGAAAGGGTTAGGGACTGTCTGTGTTAGTCCCTAAGGACTAACGGTGTAAGTGGTTTGTAGTTTAAAAGGCTAACGGCTGTTAGTCCTTAGTTGGGCTTCTTTTGGGCCGGTTTTATTATTTAAGGGTTTTTAGGCTTATGTAAACGAAATGGGCTAGTTTCAAAGGCTTAATGGGCTGACTTGGCCCATTAACTTAGGTTGGGTTGGCCACTAGATGCACACGCCTTTGGCTTTGGTTTTCCGTGCTTGATTTTGTCTGGTTTTTTGCCTTGTTTTTGTCTTTTAGTGATTATCCATTACCTGCGCAGTACATAACACAAAACAAGCATATATTTGGCATTTTATGTCCGTTTTTGGTCATTTAAGCTTGTTTTATTGAGAAAAAGGTATGTGTATTTAAGCACATACCAACTATCTTCCCGATTAAGTCGTCAATTCGTGTTCAACTTTCCTATGTCCAGATACCCTTGTGAGGCTTCCCATGGACATAAGATTGAAAATTAATTTAGGAAAATCAGTCGGTGTGTTAAGATGCAAATGGTTTTTATAACACACCAACAGTTTTATCTTTTTTTAAAATTTATCTGTCAATTCATAAGCTAGACCGAATCGATATCCAGTATCACAAGTTCGATCCTTATAGGATCTCATAAGTCACCTACCGCAGAGCTTGTTTGATGTTGGCTCTGGAAGGATTTCCATCGTCATTGTAAGTACTTTAGTATCACTCTGATGTTCTGGCAATATCATAAGGAAATGCGTAGGACTCTTGATATATTTCTTGTTTTCACATTGTGTGAATTAGCAAGAATATTTTGGATAAGTGTCCTAATGAGATTTATGGATGATCTCTTTTTGGCTCTAGACTCGATAGTGCACATTGGTTTTAGTAATCGGAGGCTAGAGCAGACTGCCACTTTTCAATATCAATTAGCTCGTAGTGATAAAGTCGATAGAAATGTGTTTTATCTGCTGTGGAGAGAATTGAAACAAGAGTCCTTTTGAGAAATCTTAGCTGGGCTAGGAAGGGTTTGGTTGCATTACGTTCACAGGTCCTGTACGAGTGTCCCTTTAATTACCAGAACAACAGCTTAGTGTTTCTGACAGTTTATGTATTGACTCGGTTTTTGCCTAAGTGTAAGGAGGCTTTCTTTCTTTTCACCCTTTATCTTAACTTTTCTTTTTAATTCTTTAACCCCTTCAATGCTTACCAAGACTTCATCACTTATACCTTGTTGGGTTTGTTCCAAAGTAAACTTGTGTCTTAGTCTGTCATCTTCCCTTTGTCTCACTTATCTCCTTTTTTCATCATACCTACGACTTCTATTCTAACTAAAGGGAATGTCCTGGGAATATCCTCCGGTTCTGCTGGATCATGGGAACGAATACCTAATCTTAACCACCTTATAAATCTAATTAAATACAGACATGTCGTTCCTTTTGGTATTGTTCTGACTAAATCATTTGTAATGCTCCCCTCAAACATGTGCATCCGATATAACGAACAATGTTTAGCACATGACGTGGAAGCTTCGCATTGAGTTCTTAAAATCACATCTTTAGCCATAGTATTTTTTTAATCATATTTTCTCCCTTAAACCAAAATGTCAATTATTTAAACAAGCGGTTATTAGAACATTTTGAATGCTCCCCCTCCCGCTTATTTCTGAGGGTAGTATATTATATATATATATATATAAATAAATATATATCTGAATATTATATAAATGTGTGAGTGTTGTGTAGTTGGTTATATATATAATATGGTTGTGTGTGTGTGGAGTATATAAAAGTGTGTAATATATTCTAAATATAATATAAATATATAATATCTATATATATATAAATAGTCTATTGGGTGTGTTGACATCTTAGAAGAGATGATAGTAGAGTATGTACACACACACAGAGAGACACACACACTCTCTCTACACTCTACACCACACACGGACACCTAACACGTACCACAACAACCAAACACACTTACCCAACCCCACCACACTAACCACACCACAACTTACGTACCCTAGGAACCACCGACTTAACAACCAACAACAATCCACCACCACAAAAAACCAAAGAAACACTCACCACGCACCCATACACCAACTACACAACCTCACGAACCTTTGACACACTACACCACACACACCACACCAACCTACAACACAAACACACTCAAACACCCAAAACACCACCCACCCCTACTACCGACAACGCACACACCACCCAACCACACTACGACAAAAAAGAACAACCGCACACACCTACCACCACACCAAACATACGCGCGAACAACCCAACCAAACCACACCCTCGACACACCACACAACAACAACCTACACTAACCACCCGAACAACACAACCCCACAACGAACCACTACAGCACACCAATAGAACACAACAACCCACACACCACAACACACACCAAACCACCACAAAGAAACACACCCGCCACACCCCCACAAAACACCTCACCAACACCCACCACAAACAAACACCAACATTCACCAAAACACGAAACACCACAACACTACCAATAAACACACCAAGTACCGACAAAACACCTACCACCACACACACCCACACAGAAACACACCCCATACTAACCACCCTACACACACCACAACAGCCACACAACACACACCACACCACCCACACCATAAACAACAACAACTACCCACACAACCACGAGCAACACCACCACCCACCCCAAACAAGCAACCACTAACCGAAGCACCACACAAACACACAAAACACACACCCACCACAAACACAACAACCCGAAAAAAACACCGACCAGCACAAACACACGACACACAGCAGACGACGACACGTCACACACACACCACAACACACACACACACACCGACACCACCTAAGCTACATACCAAAAGTGCCCCCAAAATCCAAACAAGTCCCCCAACACTCCCCGACTACACCCCCCCCTCAACACAAGCCGACCACATCACCACCAACCACCCACACCCCCATCAACCCCGGCTCCCCAAAGCGCAATGGGCCCATACGCACCAGTATGTTCCTCCTTCGTAAGTCTTCCCAACGCACCATAAACCCGAGCCCCCCCCCCTCAATATCAGCACAGTCCAGTCACCAACTTCCCTCCACACCTTAGCCAACCACACGACCAAAAACGTAACAGACCTTTATTCCTGTCAGTAATCGTAATACACATACTCCTTGGAAATCTCCGTATTTGAATACTAACCGTAACAACGCATCATCAATGCAAGAAGCTCATCCTTAACACACTTGCGCCTCCCTGACCGAGAAATATGTACAAGCTCATCACCGCCTACACTCTTTTTAGAAGGTCAGATCACATAGATAACCCCTTACGTTTTGTGATATGGAGAGTAAAGTCTATATATGAATTCTAATTCTGGAACGGACAATTGAAGGTGAGTGATGTTGATTTCTTCTGGTAACTCTCCTTACACCACTGTAAATCCTGACATGTTCTTGATGACGATACATCCTATAGAACATTACGAAGACCACAATAAATTCAACAATATCACTATCGATGAGTTGCAATAACATGTGTGAACGGTGCAATAAGGCAGCATGTCTTCAATGTACATTCAGAGTAGATCTACGAAGTCACCTTCTTTCAACTTGTAGAACTGGACGGTCGGCCTCTTCTTCACTACAAATCTTCTTCCAGATGACCAATATCCTGAAGTTTCTTGACACAACACTCTTCGACCCCTAGAAATTATCTATATGTGAAATCCACATTATGCATGGAGAACTTGTTCAGCTGAGAACGTTGCCATAGCTGAACTCCCTTATACCCTACTGATTGCTCCCTTTCAATGCATCTTTGTCATACCCCACTTTGGTAGGACTCTAAAGGTGTAGTAACATGTATATACTCCCATCTTCTCATACCGTAGTAAGCTTTGGGTCTTCGTGAACGAAGTAGTTATACGTCCTTTCTGGATCAGAAGATTTTAGATACTCCAGGTCATTGTTGAATAAGTAATCAGCAGCAACGGTTAGATGACTTGGGTGACGTTGCAGAGGAAGAGGTTTGGACAGATCAAAGGGGTAACAATCTCCTTTAGGATTATTCCAATCAAGCCTGTCTGTTAATGCATTTGAAATAATCCGGAAGTGGTACTCTATTTGATTGAAAGAACACGTGCATTTTAACAGATTATAGGCAGGTCACAACCAAAAATATATCTTGAGTAGATAAACAATTTGAGTCGATTCAATACATACTTGGAGAAGTCGTTGGGGTAGCCATGAGGTCGTCGAATGTGAGAGGATCCTTTGTAGCAGAGACCATTTGTATTAACCAAGGCATGATCGGTTGACCAGTACAACCTGATGCTTAGTTCCATTTCGGATCATGAGTAGGAGGCTTGGAGGTTGCAAGAACCAATCAGGATTCAGAGTCTTAGTAGTCCTTGGGTTCAGAACATCTTGTGGTTAATCAACATCATAAACCACATCATCCATCAACCACTCTCAGCAGTAGGTTTCTCAACAGGTTCCTTTGCTAAAAGCATACTTTACCAGTTTTAGAGCCTTTAGATGGAGCTTTACCTTTAGGGGTTTCCTTGGTGGTGGATGGCTTCTTGGAAGACTCGACACTTGGTTCTCACCTTCTTTGTCTCTTAACCTTGGTTTTTGTCAGCGGAGGGTCTTCATCATCATCATGCTTTCTCTTATGGTCTTGAACTGTATCAGCAACTCCCTTATCCATTGCATTTTCATCCTCTATCAGTGCTTCCTTGAGAGCATGGTATAATCGATGATATAGTGATTTTCTATTAAAATCTTAGTAGCATGCATAGTTTTGGTAGAGAGCGCTTTTTAGATCATACTCTTTGAGAGTTGCCTTGTCGGTAGACTTGATAGTAAACTTTGGCATCTTCTGCTTCTCAGCTTGTTCCTTTTTAATCTTAAGAATCTCTGAAGGAGTTTTCTCTGATTCTTGTTCTAGATCAACTGTTGGTGTTTGTTTCTTGGGTAACTCAGGAATTTGCTACAAAGAATAATCTGAATAAGATCACCTGTGTGTTTCTCAGTTCCATTTAAAAGACATCCCCACTTGGAATCTAAGATTAATTATCTAACAACAGATGGAACTTGTGTCTTGAGAGCAGCAAGAGCTTTAGCAGAGAGATCTATTTTCTTAAGTTCAGACACATCTTTTTCCAATTTAGCAACTCTTAACTGAACACAAAGAGTGCATCGGATTCAGAAACAGTAGTGGTGATGATTGGAGCATCGGTTGTGATTGGTGGTGTGGGAATCAGTGTTGTTGTTTTTTGAGGTACAGATGGTGTGGTGGAGACAGATGGAGGAGTAGAGTAGTTATAGTAGCTTTGAAGGAGATTCTTATACTGGTGTGAGAACTGAAGGCTCAAAAATCACAGACACTGGTACACTAAGCATGGATGGAGACTGGTTATGTGGAACTTCAGACTGGATCTTAACTTCTAACAAATGAGTTGATATCTGCATCTGTATAACCTAACATTTACTAACTAAAGAAGAATCAAAAGAAAGTTTAAGGAATTGATCACCAAAACCTAAAGATATAGATAAGCTAGAGCTTGTTGGAGGGAGTTTCGGTCTTCTTGCAACATCTATTACTTCTAATTCTTTTTCAGCAACTTGCCTATGCTGCATTAAGTAAGTCTCATTCATCACCTTTATCAGAATCCTTAACTAGCGATTAATCATCTCTCATCCTTATCTATGGGCACACAACTTTACTTTAAGAAATCATCTTCCATCAGATCATTTCATCAATCATCAACATCAGCATCTCCTTCCCTTATCATCCTTCTCTCATCATCAAGTTTGTCTCTTCAGAGTATACACTTTCTTGTTTCTGATCCCACTCAGAAGAAAACATTATTTTATGTTATTTCCTATTCCTTAAAAAAAAAAAAAACATCGGGAACCCCTGGTTTAGTACCAAGTCCTTCACTTGAGGTAGCAGAGACGAATGTAGACTCATCGGGAACCCTTGGTATAGTACCAGTTCCTTCACTTAACTCTAGTATCTGCTATCTCTTTGACTTCTTGCTTTTCTTTAAGAGCTGGGCATAAATCTGCGATCCTCTATGTTCTTTAGATTAATGAAGAATGGAACACCCTTGAGCACTTTTAGGAGTGATTCAAAGTCACTTTGGCCTGATTTTCTTCTTTAGTATGCTTTAGGACAGATAGGTTCACAAATCCTTGCATGAGTAGCACGGACTTGTCTAGCTGCTTCTGCTTCTTCAGCTTCAGTTTGGCTGATAGACTTGCCTAACTCCAAAGCAGTGTCATTGGGGGGAGGGGGAGAAAAAGTGAAAGAGGGGGGAAAGGGGAAGGGGGGGGAAGTGGGGGGGGGGAGGATCATCAGAGATAATGTTGTCATAAGCAGACAGTGTGACTTTCTTCTTGACTCTTCTCTTACTAGAAGTCTTTCTCTTAACTGATTCGGGTTCAGACTCATCAGATACATCAACAGTTTCCTGAGAGTCATCAGCAATCTTCTTTTTTTGTAAACCTTTGCCTATGCTCTTTTTGAGGGGAATCTGACTAGTAGAATACTTGATAAACATCTGATAGGATTCAGATTGTTTGATTACTTCTGTCAGCATAGTCTCATGAATAGAAAGTCCATATTCCTGATAATCTTCACCTATTCTGACAAACTTTAATCTACATACAATACCATCATCTTTGATTATATGATAGTGTTAAAACTTGAGGTTTGAGAGAGAGTTATGTTATTTGAGGATGTGATTGATGATGACCTTGGTGAAACAGGTAAATGGCATGTTTTTACGTCTTGATCTCTTCTCCTTCCTGTGATCAATCTGGTAAGCAAGATCTTCCCAAATCAACTCAGGATAGTCGACATTCTCTTTGTATAACAATCCCCATAGTATGTCAATTCTGGACTTGCGTAGTTTGTCATTGCTTGTTATCTTTCCAGAGAGACACTTGTTGATTATAGTTGTTAGAGTTCTCCATGGCTGATGCATGTGATCCACAAACATGTTGTTGTACTTGTACAGTGGACCTTTGTAACCCAGCTTAATGAGAAAAGCAAGTGTAGTATCATCATTTGGTACATCAGTGAAGTTCACACCTTCCACTCTTGGATAGATATCAAGAATTATCCTAAAGACATCAACATTGACCATATACTTCTTGTTAGCTAAGAGGAATTCATATAAATATGTGCCTTAAACCTTCTTGATAGAGTACCAGAACTGCTGCGTAAAGATTTCTGGGACATCTGCAGATATAGTGAAATCCTTGAAGCACGAGGAGTTCTTAACAAGATCAATGACCACTTGAACAGTCTCTTCCTTCTGTGGCATTATGGTTTCCTTCGTAAATGTCATATTTCGCTTGGATTATGTACCTGTACATGTTTCGCTTAAACATGTTTTGTTCAGACAAATTCAAACATATTTCGCTTAGATAAACCTTGCATGTTTTGCTTAGAACTATCTTGCATGTTTCGCTTGGAATGAGGGAAACATGTTTCGCTTGAAATTAGTGAAACATGTTTTGCTTAGAAAAATGTTTCGCTTCATTCAAGCCAAGACATATTTCGCTTCATTCAAAGCTACTTAACTCAAGTTTTACCAATTAAAATCCTGTAAACACTTCTTACAATCATCACAAATACAGTCATAACATCACAAAAACAATTACCACAAAGTTACAACAACATTTTAGGCTTGAAGAATGAAATTCGAGCACACAAAGGAAAGAATCATATGGCAATTAGTATAGGACTGATGTGTGCTAAAACACACATCCTTTTTACCCTAGAAAACACTATTAATCGAACTAAAAATACTAAAATATGCTTAATTATATTGCAAATATGTTTGTTTGGTATTTTTATGTCTTGCAGGTAAAAATGATTGAAAACAATGCAAAAACAGGTATTCACAGGTTCGTTTTGATCGAGAGTGCTTAATAATCAAGATCAAGACAAAGTCGTGAAAAGTCCCCGAGCATTCCATTAGAAAGAGCGCAAAAAAACAAGTCCAACAGTGCCCTCGGATCTTATTGGACCAGCCCGTAATCCATTTTATGGGCCAGGCCAGCCTATTGTTTTCTAAGCCCAACATGAAAGCCCAAAATAATAATGTTAAAATTCTGGTTATAAAGGTGAAATTAATTCAACAAAAGTCAAGTGCCTGCGCACTATATATGGGACAACGAATGGTATGAAGCCACATGGCGGAGTAGAAGTATACATCTCAAAGTTTCATTTTAAATTGAAAAAGGAAATCTGATGGTTTATATTAAAGCGTACTAGGTACGCAGCTCAAGAAGGCCACACGAAGAGTTTTAAACGGTGGATCAGTCCCTGACACGTCAGCGATCTGAGGTCACACTCTCCCATGCCAATGATTGGCTGATTATTGTGAAATGATTAGGTTTGAATTTACATTTTCACCCCTTGTCTTGGCTATAAAAGCCCATCCGCTCCCCTCAATTTAGGATCATTAGGCATTAGAATTTATAAGCTTTCACTTTTCATTTTTAGCTTATTTTTGTTTAGTTGTAGCTTAATTCGAATTTCTGGCTTATTATATCTAGCTTAATTCTATAGATTATTGAGATTTTGTATCAAAGATGGTTTGAGCTTATTGTAAATAATGGTTTGCTTATTTTTATAGCTTATTGGTTCAATTATTGTTTTTGCGTATTGGCTAATTAAATAAACTGATTTCTCGAGCTTATTGCCTTAGCTTATTAGTCTCAAAACTCCTAAAAGCTTAAAGAACGACTCCTATAAGCTCTCTAAAGCTCATTCGATTCAATCTTATTAGTTTTTTAGGACTTTTTAATATAATAAGCTCAAATAAGCTCGGATCTAGCTTATTTTCATACTTATATTGTTTTAGTGTTATTAGAAGCTCTTATTTTCTGATTTATTAAGCTTCTAAATAGCTTATTCGAATTCAATTGAGCTTATAGTGTTAGATAAATTTTCGTGAGCTTATTTGCTAAATAGTTTTGAGATTTAAGTAGTTTAGGTGCTTTTAGCTCATTTAAATTCCTTGGTTCTGTTTTCATGTGCTTATTAGTGCTTCTCGTTTGCTTATTTTGAGCTTATATGGTATTTGTCTCATTTTTGAAGTACCAGAGCTTATTCGGTTTATTTTGTTAGGTTTTCGTTTGAATCTAAACTATTGAATCTTGTGCTTATTCAATTAAGTTTACCCTGGCTTATTCGGTTTAGCTTATCAAATAAGACTCAGCTTATTATGAATAGGTTGTTTAGCTTATTGTGTTACAAAACTTGTTAACTATGCTCATTTCCATGCATTTGGTTTGTGTAGAAATTAATCTTGGGCCTCGTTTAGGGAATTGGATCCAATAGTTATTGAGCCACATCCTTTTAGTTTAGGCTACATTTGGATTGTTGAATACTGGGCCACGTTATCATTTGGGCTTCGATTGGTTTTTGGTCTTAATTAGGAAATTAGGCCTGCGTTAGTTTTAAGTTTAAGATTATTGGGCCATGTGTTTGATTGAAATTTCAAAGTGAAATTTTATCACTTCTCTGATACAGTTTTTGTTTGTGTTGTATTTTTTGTACCGGTCAACTCACGAGGCGTGGAGCTTAAGGATTTAGTAAGCTAGAAAGAATTTGATTATTTTCTTTAGCGTATTAAATCGGATGGTTATCGTTTAATTGCAGCTCTTCAATTCGGTCCCATTTTCTATCCTTTTCAATTAATTAGTATAGCTTAGAATAAAAATGTTTTGTTTTGCTTATTTGATCATTATGCGTATTGAGTTAGTTGATATTAGTGCTTGTTTTAAGTGAATATTGTGATTTTGAGAATTAAGTGTGGATTGAAAAAGGATTTGTTGATTAATAGATCATTGATTATTTAGATATGTAGTTTGAAATGTTTTTTTTAAAGGCAAAATCCGAAAAATAGTCAAACTACACACTAGTAATTAATATCTTTTAAAGGTTTTGTTTTGTCAAAATAAGCAAACTTGTGAGATAAAAATCTTTTCTACGAAAATTCAGTCGTTAATAAACCTTAATCCACACTTAATAAACTTTTCACGTCACTTAGCAAGCATTCTCGTCTTATGAATCTTTTAAATCTTGTTAGCATAATTCTTGTAGTGTAATTGATTAGTATTTTTAGTATTAATATTGGTTTAATTTTCTTAGTATTCAAAATAGTTGTTAAACCAAAAACATTAAAATCAAGCATTATACTTCAAAAACATAAACGTGGTTTTCAATTCAAATCTCTCGCCGTGGAAACGACACTCGGAAGATAGACTTACTTTTCCTAAAGTAATTTTCTTATCTAACGGGATATACTATATATTATTACGACAAGCTTTTGACGTTTATCAAGGACCATATTAGGAGGCTAAGAACATATAATAAGGTACTCAAAGCCTATCACAAACACTCAGAGAACATCTTTCAAGCAAAAACTTATACTATTTTCAAACCAACGCACCTAATAATCAAAGTTTCTAAGTAAACAAGATCAAAGGAAGCATATCAGTGTTATAATAGCATAAAGTGGCTTATATGATGTTTCTAAACGCAAACCTACAACTGCTCAAGCATCCATACATGATTCGCTTCATTCATCTCTATAAACATTACTATATCTCACACATACGCTAAGTTTATCCAAATCTGTTTCATACGTCTTAGACGCACCCTAATGAGTAAAACCCCTCAATCAATTTAACAAAAATCTCAACTTTTAAATTATGAACCCTAAATCGAATTATTTGATTTTCGAGAGATAAAAGGATATATAAGCTAATTAATTTACCAACGTGATGTTAAGAGGGTTTTAAACATATTGGAGTGTACCTTTGAACTTGAAAAAAATGAGTTTAAATTTTGAGAATGAATCGAGCGAAATGTGACTTGAGAGAGTTTGGGGGTGTTTGGATTTTGTATAAGTGTTGTGTGATGAGCGAAATGTGTTTATGAGAGTGATAACCGGCTTAGTTTCAGAGAATGGCAAAACTAGTCCTTGGACTTTATATCTAATTCTATTTTCCATTCAAACTTAGTATTAAGTTTAAACTAATTATAGAAATGGCATATTAATCCCCTCAAGTTTGTAGCTTAGGTTTTAAGTTCATAATTCTACCATTTAGCCCCTAAAAGCTAAATCCAATAACATCTTAAGACCAATAGAGTTACAAATACATTAATTCCCCTTTAATTAATAATCCGTTATTGAAAAACACTTTTTCCATTTTATTCCGCGATGACATTTTAAAAGATCCTTTTTGAAAGAATTTGACTATTTCTCCCCCTCAAATAATGTTCCGTTTTCTATTTAAAGAGCTGTAGACATTGTTTGAGCGATAGAAAATTATTTGAAAATCTTTTTAGATGAGAAACTGATATTTTTAATTATTCTTCTTAAAAACAACACCAATAAAAACAAGATTTATCTCGTTTTACATAAATAAATTCATTGACACGTACACCTATTTGATTAGGAAGCACGGGTTGTGTTGCAAAGTAAACACAAGCCTTTAAATGAATATGAAGTAATTCATTCCCGAGAAACATGAATTTCCCGTTGTGAGGTTAAGTTTTCTTTTTGTCTAAATACTTGCCTTTAAATTGAAGACCGGGTTGCTATCGGAAATAATAGCAAGCCATTGACATGTTTTGAAAGCTTTTGAAACTTCTGCTCGAACTTTATTTACAACCTCGTATCATTATTAAATGACATTTCTAAGACCGTAAATGTTATCGTTTTTTAGAAGACATGTCAAGAACACCATATTTTTATATTTTCTGATTTTTTAATTTTGTATTTTCTTTTTGTGGTTTTATATTTTTCTATTTTCTTTTTGAAAAGTTTATATAAAAGGAAAAATACTTTTAGGTTTTTCTGATTTTCTTATTTACATATGATACAGAGGATATGTGAAGAGAGTACCACCATTACTCTTCCTCTGCGTCTGCCAGCTTATTCAGAGTCTCCGGGAACATGTTTTGCATTCCAAGCTTTTTGATGAGAAATTCCAGTCGTTCTCGTGCTAAAGGCTTGGTGAAGATGTCTGCCAGTTGATACTCTATTCTGACAAAATACAGCTCAACCACCCCGTTCTCCACTTACTCCTTGATAAAGTGATGTCTGGTGTCTATATGCTTGGATCGGGAGTGTTGGACGTTGTTGCAACATAAAGCAATGACACTTTTATTATCGCAGTACAAAGGTATCTTGCTGAACACAAGGCCATAGTCAGTCAATTACAACATCATGACATGGCAATATATTCAGCTTCTGTACTGGATATGGCGGTGCTCTTCTGTTTCTTGGACGAACAGATTACCAATCTATCACCTAACAGTTGCATATTTCCAGATGTACTTTTTTGGGTATCTTGGCAACCCGAATGGTTAGCATCTGCAAAAGTTGTAAGAGCAATGCAAGAATCATTCAGATACTACAGACCCATATTAATGGTTCCTCGTAGGTATCAAAAGATTTGTTTAACCGCATGTAAGTGCTTTTCGGTAGGCTTTGCCTGATACCAAGCACACATGCACATAGCAAATACAAGGTATGGTCTACTGGCTGTGAGATACATAAAGGTGCCAATCATTCCACGATAACGTGTAGGATCAACGGCTTTCCCTTGTGGATCTTCATCCAATTTGGATTTCTCCTCCATTGGAGTATCCGCTGGTTCACATGTTTCCATACCATACTTTTTAATCAATTCTATAGAATATTTGAATTGATTTAAAAAGATGCCTCTAGGAAAAATGATAGTTTGCCCTAAGAAAAATGATAGTTTGCCCATCATCGACATATGGAACTTTGAACACATTATTTTTGAAAACGTTTCACAAAGATCAGGTTTAGTGGAAGCAAAGATAATATCATTAACATAAATTTGTACCAATAATATGTCCTTGCCTTCACGTTTGACGAACAATGTTGGATCAACGGTGCCTTTGGTGAACTTCTGGGAGAGTAGAAATGATGAGAGCAAATCGTACCAAGCACGTGGAGCTTGTTTCAACCCATAAAGAGCCTTCTTTAGCTTATACATATGATTAGGATTCCCTGGATCTGCAAACCCGCCCGGTTAGCTAACATAGACCTCCTCACGTAGAATAGCATTCAAGAATGCGGTCTTCACATCCATTTGAGAAGCGAATGCAATAAAGATACGGATGGCCTTAAGTCGTGCAACTGGAGAAAAAGATTCCTCAATGTCTATGCTTTCTTCTTGATGATAACCTCTCGCTACTAAACGAGCCTTAATCTACTTTAAGGCAATAACCATTACATAATCTAGACGAGGTACGAGCTCCGAAACTTCAAGTCGTTCAAACTCATTGAGTTCTTCTTGCATGGCTTTAATCCAACAGGATTCTGTCAATGCATCTTTATAACTTTTGGGTTTAACGAAAGAAAGGAAAGAGTCAAAATAATAGAATAGAGCTTCGTCTTGTAGTTGTTGTCAAGCGGAAATCGGTCTAGAAGGATCACCAATAACATGATCAATCGGGTGATCTTTGGTCCATTTGTTGTTGTGTTCGGGTGGTTGATTGATTGAATGCACATGATTTGGAATAACAACCTGAGTAGGGGATTCTTCAGAACTAGGTTTTGGAATTAGAAATTCAACTGAGGGATTATTATCCATGTGTGCAACTTCAATATCATGGTCAGCTTCTTCAACACCGAGAGGAATAACTGGGGATGGTGTTTTTGGAGGTGTTTGTGAGGTCCTTGTTGGTGGTGCATCTTGATCAATTGTCATTGAGGAAGGTGTACCAGTTGAAACAGCAGGTTCTGGTGCAATGACTACCAGAACTTGAGGATCAACACATGGTGGAGGATTAAGGTACTCATCAAACATTGGTTGAAACAATATTTCCCAATTGTTCTTTGTTGGTGGAACATAAGGAGTTGAAGAAGGAATGTTTGGCACGAGACCTGAACTGATTGTTCCAGGAGTCAAAAGTTTAGGCTCGGGTCCTGAACTAAGTTGTTCAGAAGCCATTTCTGTCAACTCATCACAATTAAAATGTATAGTCTCAATAATTATTCGGGTCCTTTTGTTATAGATTTGGAATGCTTTCTTCGCGAGAGCATAACCAACAAAAATTCCAATATCAGCTTTCGGTTTCAACTTACCAAGATCTTCATCGTCATTAGTGGGATAGCAGAGAGCACCAAAGACATGACAATAAGATAAGTCAGGTTTTCGATCATGGAGAAGTTCATATGGTGTTTTGTTGTGACGTTTTCAGATTAATGATCGGTTTTGTGTATAGCAAGTTGTCGCGATTGCCTCTACCCAAAGAAATAACGGAGCCTTTGAAAGGATCAACATGGTTTGAGAAACTTCTACTAAAGTACGGTTCCGTCTTTCGATAATGCCATTCTGTTGTGGAGTGCGAGTAACTGATGTTTGATGTGAGATTTCGACTTCAGTGTCTGATTGACAAATTCAGTGCCATTATCAGTCATGATGTTATGAACGGTTGCATTCAGATGAACTTGGATCATTTTTAGGAATTTAATTACGAACTCTGGAACTTCATCCTTTGAACGTAGAAATTTCACCCATGTAAACCGAGAAAAATCATCAACGATAACTAGTATATATTTTCTCTCATTGATACTTTGATTTTTAATCCCGCATTTTGGCCAGCAAAGATCCATCTTAGCAATAAGTTTTTCTTGAATGGAGTCTTTAGCTTTAGGTTTGTGAGAGTGTTTCTTGCTTTTACCAAGAGCACATGCAGAGCACAAATGATCTTTCTAATACTTTAGTTTTGGAAGACCTCAGACTAGACCTTGTTTGTCAAGAGAATTGATATAATCGAAGTTTAAATGAGACAATCTTCGATGCCACAACCAAGACTTGGTCTTTGAGGCCTTAGACAAGAGACATATAGGAGAGGAGAGCAACAAATTGTCCATAGATAAAGTGTATAAATTTGAACCCCGAGAATCCCTTGAGTATCAACACCATCTAAGTCCACATGAAACACAAAGGTTGTGTTTGCGAAAAGTTACTTCGAGATCAGAATCACAAAATTGACCCACGGAGAATAAGTTGTGACCTAACCCTTCTACATAATATACCTAAGAAATTGTAACATTACCCATTTGATATTCTCCATAACCCATTATTTTAGCAATATGATCATTCCTAAATCTAACGGTACCCAAAAATTTACTAACGAAGTTGATGAGTTGAGAGCGATTTTCGGTCATATGCTTTGAGCAGCCGGAGTCCAAATACCAGAGAACAATTTGGACAACCTGCACTCATTAAGAGAAAAAGACGGAACATTGGAAACAGTGGATCCCCAAGATTGTTTGGGTTCCTTAGAGTTAGAAATTTTAGATTCTACAATCTTAACTTTGCTACTGGACCCTACAGATCTTGTTGCTTTTGGTCTCCTGCTGTAAACTAAGATTCCTTGAGTTGGTGTAGCTACTGATTTGGTGGAGGTTTCCTTAGTAGGCACTACTTTAGTGGAGGTAATCCTAGTTAATGGGCACTTATTTCCAACTATAGTGAAGGTCCTACTTGTAGGTTTCCAACTATGTCCAATTTCACTAAACACCTTACCTGTAGGTTTCCATACTTTTCTCATTTTATTTCTTTTAGATTTAGATTTCAAACGCACATTGACATCATTCACATAATCAATAATACACATATCATGATTAGCATCAAACAAACATTTGTTACAGATAGCACAAATAGATTCAAACTTAACATTTCTCACAGAGTGCTTAACAAGTCCATTACTAATAGGTTCAGAAACAGAGCTCGTCTTATTCAAACTAGATTTAACTTTCCTAGAGTTGGCTTCTACTTTATTCTTCTAATTGCTACTTGGTGGTCGCGTGATCCTATTGTTCTTTGTATTGCCTGAAGGCTTTGATCCGCTAGCACTAGTAGTTGGTTTTACTCCTATAAAAGTCAACAAAGGCTTGTTAAAATCTTTGGTTTTAAGAGAATCAGTATGCTTGGGAATGTT